>CABFWO010001392.1:138793-179737 GCA_902155825.1 Timema genevievae
ACACACACACACACACACACACACACACACACACACACACTTCCTTTTATCATTATAGGTAATGTATGCGTACAACCCAAACTGATACTAAGACCCAATTAAACACTATTTGTTCCTATCCTTCCTTCCTAAATCTTCTTCCATGTACAATGTTGTAATACTCATCCTCCATCGCAGTGTTCGACTCGTCGACGAAGCTGCCCTCAGGAGTGGTCACGGGCAACACGCTCAACATGGGTAACTACGACCAGTGCGTCAGCGTCGCGGCGAATGACGGGGACGACGTGTACTTCTCGGGTCAGCACTGCACCGTCTCCGTGCAGTTCACTCTGGCGGCGGACAACTGCATCAGCGTTGCTAGAGGAGACGTGTGCGACCTCATCGTCGCCATAGCTGCGGCGGCGGTAAGCAGACAGTTACAAACAGATTCTGGCAGGAAGGTATTTTTGGATATTTATAAAAGTTACTAAAATAATTTTCATATAATCATACATCGAGTAGTGCCATCTACAGATGACACTTTTTATAAATAGTATCAATATCTATTAAATAATACCACTACCAAAGTAAAATGCTTTCAATATTGACTGCAAAAATGGTATATTGTCTATAAGTTTCTTCCTATCCGAATAATACTAGCTTGGGATGACTATGAGGGAGTTTGGGGACTAGAATAAGAAGGGTGTCATGATTCTCACATTCCCTCACATCTGTGGGAACGAGAATTAAAGCGTCTTTTTTGATTTACTGGTAAGGAGGAGGTCGGGCCTCAAATCCCTGCCAGTTGTATTGATGTGTATATTTACTGAATGGTTTCCCACACGTCCACGAAAATGTAAATACATTTCCTCTAAATTCTACCTTACTCCTTCCTATCATATCAGGGTAAATATGCGGATAGCCCTGACGAGGCGCACATATTAACATTATTCTGTGGAATCCAGACAAACAGTGCATCCTGTCATGGTTGAACCCTGTCCTCTTGGATAGGAGCACGCTACACTAACAATTAATGTAGGGGAAGCGGGTATTCCAGCTCCCTACCACTTCCTTGTAATGTATCGGTACCCCTTTGAAAGGTCCAACACTATTATTCGTTCATATAAAAAAAACACAATATAAAATAACTTTGTGTCAAGAAAGTGCATTAAACCACTGGTGATCACGTTATCTGAGGTGTCAGTCTCAAAATATATTGTCTTAACAGTTACGGGGAGATCGAGGCTGGAATCTCAGCCGGTTGCACTAGAAGAAGGGGAGGAGGATGGAGAGGTTTCCAAACGTTATTTATTACGGAGGGTTTCCCATCCCCTTTCCAAGCTAATGCAGGTGCTTTTTCTCTAAAGGACCTTCTCATATCTACCTTATAGAGTAAGCCATTAATAACCTAAACGTACTGATAATAAATAAAGTTAAAGAAGAGATACTTTCTATTCTAATGATGAGTGTGTTGCGGTGCAGGGACTGAAGAACTGGCACAGCCGCACTACCGTGCCCTACCAGTGGAGCTACTGCGTGCCTTCCACCTGCACGCCCTCCGAGGTCAATGCTGCCCTAAGAGACGCTTTCAAGGTCCTCGCCGTCCCTGGCAGGGTGGACGTCACCGTGAGCGTGCCGTCCAACAAGTGCCTCACCCTGGGGTCCGCGAGGCGAGACTTCACCGCGGCGGACTATACTTTCATGTGAGTGTCACGACAAGCAGGTCTATAATACTTTTATTGTTTTAACTGACTATACTATCCACACCAGCGAGCACATGGACTATACTACTCTCTCTCAACAAAAACGCAGGCACATTTAATTTAAATTCTACCTTCATCATCCCCAAGTCATCAACGTAATTAAATGCATATAGCCCGAGCGGGTAGTAAGACGCAATGTACTTTTAACCAAACGATTATGCGAATTACAAACTAACCTCATTATAACACAAACACAACAACCTATTTCCTGGCCGTTAATTTATTATTGTGAAAAGTTGAGTGCGCAAAAGATGTGTGTGGAGTTTCGGGGGTTGGAAACTAAGAAAGATATGCATGGGGTAGTGAACAGGTGAAGGAAGATGCAATAGAAAAAAAATAAGTGAACATAAAATTAACGATTGCTGTGAAGGGTGAAACAGAACGTAAGTAGTTGTGGGACATAGGCAAAGAGAAAGAGATGAATATAAAGAAACTAGTAAAGGAGAGTAGAAGCAAATGAGACTAAAAGAAGGAGAAAGAATCTAGAATGTTGTGAAGTAACTAGCAAGCTGTTCTGGAAGTGGGTAAAAAGAACGAAACAAAGAGTGCAAGAAAAGACCTGTGGCATTCAGAATGAATGTGGGGAGATGATCTGTGATGAAAACAAAGTAATTTAAACAATCGTATGGCGAAAACTTAGAGAAAATAGCAGAAAATAAGGAAAAGTTTATGATGAGCGAAGGAATTAATGAGGCTGAGGTGTTTAAAACTATGAAAGTGTTAAAGAATGACAAAGTTGCAGGCGTAGATGGGATCACAAGTTAAAAACATAAGTGGAGCGCATGATACTATTTGCCAGATTATGTGAGTTGTTCAATGTGTGTGCTTGGATTTCTGATGTTCCTAGTGACTGTAAAAATGCTGTCATTGTTCCTTTGTACAAGAGCAAAGCTAGTATGAGTGAATGTAAGGATTAGAGGACAATTAGTTTGTTGAGTATTCCAGGCAAAGTTTTTGGGAGGGTCTTAATTGAGAGGATGCCTGAAAAAACTGCAGACCAGTTTGAGGTGTGCAATATGGTAGGAACGGCGTGATTATGTATGTATGTATGTATGTATGTATGTATGTATGTATGTATGTATGTATATATGTATGTATGTATGTATGTATGTATGTATGATATATATGTATGTATGTATGTATGTATATATGTATGTATGTATTTATGTATGTATGTATGTATGTATGTATGTATGTATGTACGTATGCACTTATGTACGTATGTATAAAAAACACATATATAATAAATTTCCAATCATACCTGAGGTCAAACCCGAGGGAAGTTCTAGCACCTAGCTAAGCTAATGATTTGAACTACGGATAGTTAACAAAGCACGTCTTACATTTTAACATACCACCGGGTAGAACCGCCTTTTCTACAAAAAAGCCCCGATATAAATCCTAAATTTTAAATTATAAATAGCACCTGTTTTTTTTATAAATTATCTTATAAGTAACCCGCTTCGGTGGCTCTATGGTCTAAGGCGCAATAGATTACACTGCCAAAGACGGGAAGATTGGGGTTCGATCCTGGTCGAGTATATTAAGGTAGGCTTTACCTAAATGGTTTCTACTCTTACCCCAAGCAAATGTGGGTACACTTCCTCTAAAATCAACACATAAGTTTAATCAATACATAGGCTTTTAACTTGAATGGGTAGTGCTAAAAAATAAAAATGATCAGTAAGATACCCCCTGGCGTATGAACTTCATATAAAACAACAATCAGCGTCAATTAACACAAAAATAAGGTGACCTGGTGGTCTAGGGGTAAGGTGTCAGACTTCTGTGCTGAGGGTCCGGGGTTCAATCCTCGGTCTCGGCACAGATTTATCTGATTACCAAACCCTTCCTTCACCTCTGACAAGATGTGTATTAATCACAACTTGTGAATGTGAGGAATGCTAGGCCTCTACCGTGGTTCGGATTCCACGTTAAACTGTAGGTCCTCCATTTCATCTCACGATCACCCTACCATTGCACATTAGCGTAAGTGCGTATAACCCGAACGGGTAGTAAGACGCGGTGCTAATAATAATAATAATAATAATAATAATAATAATAATAACACAAAAATACAGATAATAGTCGATGATATTTAATACTGGAATATTAATCCGGGGTGTCACAATCAATCCTAAATTTCAAATTGATAAAAAATAAAAACACTCGTAAATGAGACTATTATTTGACTAACCTCAAAGCTATCTATGATTGTATCATGACCATATTCACTCTTCATTTGTTATTTAAGGTAAAATACAATATTGACGTATGACGTGTGAAATAATGATCTTTTGGGTGTTGATGCACAGACAACTTGTGGACCTTGGCCAATACTGTAAGAGATTGACTTGGAACCCGCTCTAAGCAAGAAATGCATTTTATAAAGATGCGTACTAATGATATTCGAAAACTATTTCTGATTCGCAAGTAAAAATTATTTTAAAATATCGAGTCAATTTTTTTTAGCGCTTTTGTGTTGTTCAAAAGTGGTTTAGCCCAACATTATTATAGAATAAGCTTAGAGGTGGGAGCCCAGACTACTTATTTACAACTTAACTGAGTGGGATACTTAATATTGATTGAAATTATTTGCTATTTTAAATAAATTAGGAGAAAGTGTCTCCTCTGAAGTTTTTGGAATATTATTATCTATAAAGAAACCACTATAAAAAACAAACAAAGCTGTTCATTTGAAATAAATTATAGGAAGTCAAGTTTCTATAAAATATATCTTTGGTCGCTTTACTTATCTTGTTTTGTAAAAAAAAAAAAAAGTAGTTTGGTAAAAGAGAGTAGTAGCTATGTAAAAACAATTAATCTTTATGTAAAAGATAATTTAAAGACTGTATGTTTTAACGTCATGTTACATTTATATCGTTTGGCAGTTTTAAAAATATTTTTAAAATAAATTAAATTTGTATATGAATTTAATTAACTGAAACGAACCGCTAACGTCACATTTATAATAGTTCTTTCAACATCCATGTACCATCATAATTCCTAAGAATTAATGGTATACGGTTAATCATTCGTCATTTCATTGATCAAGTGTTTAAGACGCAACTGAAGCCAAAAGCTTTTACTCCTAAGAGTATGGGACTGTTGAAAATGGGACGCTATCAACAATTTAAAAAAAACACCCAACAAACAATTTCTTCCCAATCTTGATGATGTTAGCCTAGGTTAAGAGAACTTCCGAGTCAATGACAAACTTGGGTGGAATGTGTTTGACGTCACGCAGGAATGGGAAAGGTAGATAACCTCGGACTAATAACTTTGTTGCGGCATCGAACGCAATAGAATGCAATGTCTAGACCGTCTGAAGACTAGACAAGACAAGGAAGGTTGTAAGATAAAGTTCTTAGTAGCTGTCATTGAATAAGGACACAGCGAGGGGGTAGGTTGTCTAACTTATTGTCTGGCAGGCTCATGTTTGATCCCAGGTGTTGGTTAAAATAATTTAAGTGGTGTTAAATATTATTTGATACTCAACAGTAGACCATCTCTCCTAACCCCTTGCACTTAGTAGAACTGTCAAAATACTAACGTTTTTAATAATATACCTTGTAACTGTCTTTAAGTGACCTTCTCAACCCACGGATAGCAAACATTTAATTTGAACCCACTTCGGCGGCCGCGTAGTCTAACGCACTACTCTCAAAGTAGATTAGACTGCCGATGACGGGGAGATCAAGGTTCTAATATCGGTCGGGTGTACTGAGAATGTTTTTTCTAAAATGGCTGTGTGTATAACCCGAACGATTAGTAAGACGAATATGATATTACTTATCATTGCAAATATGTAGGTATACTTACAATAAAAGTATTTTATTTGAAACATATTTTTATAAAACCAATAATTTTCAAGCTAAACGCAAATATATATATTATTTAACTTTTCGAACGCCTAAGATTAAGTATTACGACCGTAAAAAAATCTAACCCGAGATGTTAATGGATGTCGACATTTCATGACCCCCCGAAACCTAAAATGTGGTTTTTGCAATGCCGTCTGTCTAACCCTAAAATTAAGATTAGTTTACTAAAGGGCGAAAATAATATATATATATATATTTTCCCAAAATCGGCTCTAACGATTTTGATTAAAATTCCTATCTACACGTTGATTAAGATTATAAAGAAAAAGGCTATTTTCATTTTTATATGAAAATGACTTTTAGGGTACTTTACAGAAGTGGAAATTTCCTTATCTACGCAACTATTTAAGATATAGAATAGCTTATCATTTCAAAATTGTAGTACTATTAAAAAAATTGAATTATATCCTTATAAAACCAATAGTTTCAGAGATATTGGTAAATATATTAATACAATTTAGTGAGCTTTAGTTGTATAAAGATACTACTTAAATTTTAACCCATTAATTCTCTAGTTCCATAGAGTAAATAGATAATCAAATCTCTCAAAAAGTTTATGTTCTTTTTTCTTTAACGTAAGTATAACGCAATTTTTGCTTGGGTTTGCTAGTGTATATTATTTAGTTTCACATATGTTACGAGTTTTGAGTAAATATTTCCATTTTTAAACATTGGAGTGAGAAAGTCCGTGCGGACTTCCGTACTATTTATTTTAAATTGAATATTCAATTTGAAGCCAATCAAGTGAAATAGAAATAATACTAACTCGCAACATTCTACGGGGCTGGTGTATCAGTCGCAAGAGCTTTTCCCTTTCTTTTTGTTTTACTTTAATTCTAAAAAAAAATTGTACTACATATAGTATTTGTGTGGATTATTTCTATTACTCATACTAGAGTTTCTTTCTTCATACTTTGGTGTTTGATGCTAGGTATATATTCCATAGGTTAAGTTAATTTTGGCAATATGTTTTAATATTCGTGTTTAGTATATTATTTGCACATATTTATAAATATATTATTTATAGTTAAACTTGAGTATATAATATAGAATCCGACACCTAGGCTCAGTTAATAGCTAGTCTCTCCACTTAGCTAAGTGTCCTGGGATCGATTCCCGTCATGACCGAAAAATGTATCATTGTTGAAATGTGGACTTACACTTTCACAGTGATGAATTAACGGCCGGGGACTGGATGTTGTGCCTGTACTCGTCTTAGGTTAGATTATAAGGCATACGAAGCTAGGATAGACCTTGCCAACCGGTAGTGGAAGATATGTGACTCGAATATAAAACTGACCCAGGCCACAGGATGAAAACATTGATGAATGTAAAAAAAAAAATAACATTGTTACATATGATCTCCCTAATCTTTGATTCAAGTTTTCTTCCTAAGACATTTACTATTGTAGAATTCAGATTGATAATCAATTTTAAAAAAGGTAAAAACTTTTTTTGCTGTCGACATTGATAACATTTCACCTTACTATTAATATTAGTTTAAGGGTATTGCCATCTTCGATCAAACGTGATAGTTTCAGATCACATGACTTGACTCGTGAATACATACTTTTTTTTTAGTAACTCTCGAAATTGCCAAAAAAAGTTCCTTCCTATTTAAATCTGACTGTACATATGGTGAAAACCTCGCTATAGGCTATGAACATTTTTTTAAAAGCACCGCGTCTTACTTCCCGTTCGGGTTATACGCTTATGTACTAATTACGCTAATGGTATTAGGGATTAGGGAGGTTATATGTAGAATAGGTGTACCCGGATTTGCGCGGAGAGAGAAAGGAAATAACACCCTCAGCACACTCGATCGAGATTTGAACCTTGATCTCCCCGTCATTGGCCGTCTTGCGAGAGTAACGCCTTAGAACACGCGACCACCGAATCAGGTAACATGACTGTTATGGTGGTACAAGTGTATTATTAAGAATTGAACCTCACCTACCAGTTTTAACTACCAGGAACATGTATATATATTTTAAATACAGTGATAGGAAAACAATTCTCTTAGCAATGAGATATTTTTTAATTCCAAAATAAGCTTATGAAACAGATATCAACAAGGTCACTGTTGAGGATTGAACTCTTAGCTCTTTAAGATGATGGATTAAATAGTCAAGCTATTATATGTTGTTAAGTACGACTATAGCCTCATCTAAATAGCATATGCTTCAATTTAAAGAATATCTTAGCTATTTGTTAAATCACACGTGGAAAACCAACTTAATGCACCTGAAAGGTTTTCGAACCTTGATCAATCAGTCTCAGGCAATCTAGTCTATTGCAAACATAATACCTTTGACCACGTGACTACCTGTGTGGGTACCAGTACTAATATAATATTTCAGACAGCTTGTTCCCCTTATTTCAGAGTAACAATGGCTATGTTCGCAGTTCTCTTGAGTGTCGGCACCAGCTGTGACATATATCTGTCCACTAGAGAGTCCACCGAAAAAACAACCAGTAGTAAGCACCATGCTCGTATTATGAATTTTTGATATGTTACAAAATTAATATACAGGGTGTTAGGAAACTCAAAGCCCAAACTGCACATATTGCTTATTTGATCCAAAAGTAATACAAAATCCCTATACATTTACATCCGGAAAACTATGCTAATACCATTAAATTGTTTGCAAAGTTTCGGCTTACAGCATGCGTGGAACAAGCAGCAAGCATGCGTGTACAACAGGTTGCGTTGAAGATAGGCGCGTGGCACTACACACCTGGACATCTTGGAGCACGGCAGCAGAACATGCCACAATTAATAATAAACAACACACTAGACCATCTAGAAATGCGAATATGTCTTGAGGGTCGTCATTAACGGTCCTACATCACAGAAAGTTCTTGCCATTATTACATGTGCAGTGCCGCGCGCCTAACTCCTATGCAACCTGTTGTATACGCATGCTTAAATAGTAATGCTCTCCCAGCGCTGAACGCCGAAACTTGGAACATAATTTAATGGTATTGACATAGTTTTCCAGATGTAATGGATAAGGACTTTGTTTTACTTTTGGTTCAAACAAGCTATATGTGCAGTTTTAGTTATGAGTTTCCGAACATCCTGTATAGTAGGATTCTGGTAAAAAGAACTGTTTAATAATGGAATATAATTAACGCTTATTAATTTAACATGAATAGAGAAGCTGTGGAAATGATCTTTAGGTCACGTATATAGCTCCATCCAGACAGTAAGCCCTATCATATTCGTAAATTGAAAAATGACACCTGAACACGGGAATCGAATCCGGAGACCTTGTTTAGAAAGGTTTGTCTAAAAAAATAAACATATAATTCGTTTCTAGCCAATATTGACAACATTTTACTATATTATTGGTTTGATTTTATAGGTATACATATTATTTATTAAAAACGACATCTGTATATAAGATGGCTTGGTGTATGGATATATAAATTAAGTTTTAGTATACTTTAAAACTGTCATTTGCTGTTTTTCCTATCAGAATCCTTTTGGATAGTTATTTCAGCAACCCATGATAAGAAAGTTACTTGATAGAAATCACTCTGTATTAAATATATTTTACTTGTGATTGCATTTGCTTTTTTTCTCGGCGTCTTACTATCAATCTGGTCCAGCCACATATTTAGGTTAGTGTTTAAGGAATGAGCAAGGTAAAATATAGATGAAATGTAATCTCATTTGCGTGGAAGGGAGAGCTAGAAACAATTTAGGAAAAAAATACCTAGAGTAGACTCGGCCGTAATTTGAATTCCAATCTCTCCGTCACCAACATTCCAGTGTCTGGTGAGAGTGAAGCCTTAGACTGCGAGACCACCGATGGTGGGCTATGGTATGCATTTAGTTCAAATTCCAGAGATAAATGACGTGGAGCTACACCAACACCTACTTGACCAGAGGATAGATTTGAAACCAACATTTAAATAAGTGTTTTGTAGCCTATTAGGGTTTAAATACCAACCTCTCAAGTCAAATTGAGATCAACCAAGCGGTTTTTTCAGACAATATGGTTTCCACCCTCTCTCCAAGCCAGTGTTGGTTCATTTATTTTAAACACATCCTTATTTTCTTTCATAAAATGAGTTAATCAATCACAAGCAGCCAGCGAAAATAATACTACATGAATCGAAACAACACTTTTATTAAGGGCAGTAAAATTTAACCTGCGATTTCTAAATCAATTGTGCATGTCAGAAAATTACTTACAAACTAACTTAATTTTAAGATACAATATCCAGATATCCAGTATCACTGTGGTCAATCTATAATTGTTATTGGGAAATTCAAATTTAATTTATGATAAATTTTACGACCAGACCGAGAATTTAAACCGGAACCCTTGATTCACAACACAGACACTCTACCGACAGGGGGGAAAGAGGAAGGGGAGGAAGATTTCTCGTACTGGTAGGCATGTGGATAAATACGTCAGTCTCGCCTAGTCTGTATTGCGGATAAGGAGGGGGTTGGGTTTCAAATCTCGGTCGTGTCTGCTGAGCTGTTTTTTCTTAGATGGTTTACCACTCTTTCTTAATGCAGATGCGGGTATATTTCCTCTGAGCATCTGCCTTCTTCCTCCCTTACATGCTAGTGGTCCAGATGAATAGTAAGATTCAGAGCCCAAACTTAGATGGACGGGTGTGGGCTTAGAGTTGCAGATGGCCCTGAGAGCGTTCTCCGTGTACAGTAACGGCCACGAGTTGTTGAGCACCCGGAGCGCTGGAGGTAATATGACCAGCCTCAACGGGCTGAGGTTCCTCTCCATCTGTTGGATCATCTTCGGTCACACGTTCTACCAGATGAGCGCTGGCCCGCAGATGAACGGCCTCGACATCTCGCACGTGAGTGTTGAACCATCGTGGAGAGGGTTAGTTGAAAGGAGGGAGAGAGAGCGGTGTTTATCAACTCTGAAGTTAATCAAACCCTACTTAAAACACCATGGGCTATGACATTATTATTATTATTATTATTATTATTAGCACCGCTTCTTACTACCCGTTCGGGTTATACGCTCTTACGCTAATGTGCAGTGGTAGGGTGATTGTGAGATGAAATGGAGGACCTACAGTTTAACGTGGAATCCGAACCACGGTGGAGGCCTGGCATTCCTCACATTCACAAGTTGTGATTAATACACATCTTGTCAGAGGGGAAGGAAGGGTTTGGCAATCAGATAAATCTGTGCCGGGATCGATGATTGAACCCAGGACCCCCAGCACAGAAGTGTGACACCTTACCCCTAGACCACCAGATCATCTTCATGGGCTAAGACAGATTCAATAGGCCTACTTTAGCCATGCTGTCTCTAGGACAGTTGATAGTTCGCGAGATACGAAACTTTAACGAACTAGTATTTGAAAAATTCATTTTGGACATAAATAGAAGTTGAGATTTTTCTTTCAAATGATAAACCTACTGACAAACTAATTCTTATTTAAATAGTATGTATAATGTTTGATAATATGTTTTAAAAATTATTTATATATTTTGTTTGCTGGTGTGTATGTATTTCACAATGAGCAGTCTTCGACTTCGAACCAAGAGAGTTTTTATACTTTTTTCAACTTTTTTAACTGTATACTTTTTAAACATGTTATAATATAGTTTCTAAGTCATATACAGGGTGGTATAAGGACACGTTTTAGTGGATGAATGGTCTCGTGTTAAACTGGCCTGCTGATGACGGGGAGATCGGATTTCGAATCTCAGTGGGGTCTACTGAGGATGGCTTTTCCTAATTAGTTTTCCACTCTCCTTCCACGCAAATTTGGGTAGATTACCTCTAAAAATTGTCCTTATTCATCCTTACCCTATTAGAGTAATTATAATATATGCGTGCAACCTAAACAGTAAGTAAGACGTGGTGAAAAAAAACTTTTTACAGATGATTACGGACTAATGACGTACGGATCAGGACTCTGTGTATAGTGCAATATTTTATTGTGGACTAAGTACTACGGACTAAGCACCTCACAAATATGGACTATGTAGATGGGGCTTAACATAGCCCAGACAAACTTAATCTAACCTTAAACACGTGTAAGTTAAGGTCAAGTTTTAGGGGTATTACCTTATCACAAAGATTTGTTGAAATCTTATCATAAAGAAAGTTTTATATTCATATGTACTGAAAAATAACTAACAATAAAATTTGTTGGGCTCCTTATAGTAACTATTAGAAATTTATTCGAATGAAAAATGACAACCTGGACACAGGAATCAAAGCTGAGACCTTTAGCTTTGCGCGCCAATGCAATACCACTGAGCCATCCTAGTTCGTCTCGTATCCAGGGCCATATTTTGGCGCCAAAGGCTCCATCTTTGATCCCCGTGTTCAATTTGTCATTTTCCACCTAAATGAATTTTACTCATATATCAGGAATGATACTGCGGATAACCATGACGTATCAGTTTGGGATACACATTAATTCATATAATTAGAAATGGAAATGGAAAGTGTAGTCGATTGGCGTGTCGTGGCAGGCAGAGTCAGTTCAAGCATACCTGTAACATGCTATCAACTCTTAGCAGAACATTCGTTGATCAGATATCAACAAACATAGAGTACACTCACGACCCGAGTTTACTTAGATGACAGCTCAAAAAGTTGCTAGAAATAGTCCTTAATGTAACCCTACGTCAACAGTTGACATCTTTCACCTGTACAGCTGTAATTAAAGCATATGGTGATGTCTGAATGTGATAGTTAACCACAGTAACTTAGACCAATATTACTTATATTTATTTGAGGTCGGGCACAAAGTTTATTTAAAGTTTTATTCCACTTTAAAAAAATGTATTATTCATAGTACTTTCACAAAAGCGTTAGCAAATATATCTTCATAATGGCGACCGACAAATCTAAGCCATGTGATTGATCATGACGCAAACAAGTTCTTTACAATGATGCACTCAAGTAGTCGATCAAAATATTTTATTCATTGAAATATTTTGAAATACGATAAAATAATAATAAAATAGTTTATTATATATAAAAAAGGACAAGTATTTTCTCTTTTCCAATTAAATACGATGCCTGTGTTAAAAAGTATTAATGTATGCACTAAATAACACATAATAGATAACATTCCAAAACGAAGAATAAGTACTTTTAACTATGTAGAAAATTTTATTTCGGATTGGGTGGAAAGAAATGATTAAAAGTAGTGAAATAGTATGAGAAAATTTAAGTTTACGTTATTTTAAATGTAAAATATAACATATAATTAAAAAACTTATCATTTATAGCAAAATAGTGATCTTTTACAAGTGTTGGAAACCCAAAACCTAAGCATATGATTTTTCAACTGTCATTCAGGTAAAAAGCTATGACTCTACTATATTTTCCTGTGAGCGAGAGAAGTTCCATCACAAGATCAATTTGTTTTGGATATATTAATTAAAACTGCACAATAACATGCTACTGTGAACTTCAAAGATGCAAGAATAAGCACCAATGATTAAAGTTTTTCATAACAGTCCCCTTTTATCAGGTACAGACCAACCAGTAGGCTGTAAAAGATTAAACAAATGTGTTTAAATAGCTAAGGTTATATTGCCTTAGTGAGTTAAGAAAATAATTTGAAATAAAATATTATTTTAATATGTAGATTCATCCATATTAAAAAAGGTGCAGATAAAATAATAATATTACAGGTAAGGTCAAGCTAATCTAAACTATGTTATAGTTAGCAACATTAAGATGATATATCTGTATGTATTAAGTAACGAGAGATTGAACAGGCCTATTGGTATAGTGTTCAGAACCCCTGGCTGATGACCCACAGGGGTTCGATTTCCTGATGGAATTAGGGGATTTTTTTCTATAAAGGGCAGTAGTTTACATGGTCACAAGTGTTTGGGTAGTAAGGCTTAAGTTAGGTTTAAGTGTTTCCACTGGTTTCACACCCTCATACTCACCATCATCTCATCTCATCGGGACATGGAAAGAGCCTCCACGGAAAGGATGTACGATTAGTACATTCGGGCATCCCCTAGGAACGGTACATTAGTATGGGCTAATTTTCCCGCAAAGTGAGCTACAGATTGAGATAGGCCAGATACGCCATTATGATTATTATTATTGCTATAACTACAAGAATTTTATACCGCTTTGGTGGCCACATGATCTAAGGCGCTACTCTCAGAATAAACTAAACTGCCGATGACGGGGAGATCGAGTTTCAAATCTCGGTCGGGTGTAATGAGGATAGTTTAAAAAAATTTACTCTTCCTCCACGCAAGTGCGGGTGTACTTCCTCTAAATATAACCTTCTTCCTCCATAAAACAATTAGTGTAATTAGTATATCAGCGTATAACCCGAACGGGTAGTAGGACGCGGTGCTAAAACAAACAAACAAGAGTTTAGCATTTTTCAAGATATCATAACGATGGTAAGTATATTTAATAACTCATATAAGCGCAAGAGCTTAAACGTGCTCTTCTTTTCACATACTTTTGTCAAATGAAATGTTTGGTTTTTACATTTTATTAATTACTAGTTTAACGCGTTGATTTTTGTCTGGTCCTAGCTTAGTTCCAAGACAAACTGAAACAAACACACCGTTAGCACGTGTCTTTCTATTTTTATATTTATTTGAGGTATTTAACGTACAATGTTTGAACCGATTGATTATATTAGCACACGAGAATTTCTATGAGCTAGAGCGAAAGGCCTACTAATTTTGGCGTGAAAGGTATTTTCACATACATTTCAGGGTTCTTTTACATGTCACAACTGACATTGGACCGACTACTCTACTTCTCCGAAGGAAGATGTGCTACAGATTTTTATTGCTCAAGAAAAATCCGTTGAGTACCGGTTGGGTTTGAACCCACAGACATCGGATCCTGAGGCAAGAACTTAACCCCAAGAGCACCGGGATAGACATTACTACGTATCAACCTACCCCTGTTATTCAGTGGATATAATATTTACTCACATACAGTGATGTTAAAGATAATTATTATCTGCATCAGAGTTTATCCGGCAATCCAATTAATAAACATCTTGGTTTTAAAGATTTTTGTGTAATAATAGACATACGATCGTAAGTTGAGTTAGTTTGTTTGCAAAGGCGGTACTGCACTGTCATATTTCTTTTATCAAAGCTATTTTATAAAATATATATGATTTAACTTTGACAAGATGTTTTAAATAATAATATATTTTACAATATTTTGATAAAACATACACTGTAAAAAAATGCGCAGGGGTTTCATCAAAGAAAATAGCGAATTCTGTAAGATTAACCTGGTCATGCAAAGTAGTTAAAATATTAATTAGACAGTATGAATATAATATCTTCTTCTATGACACAAATTGCAATTTTAATGAAGCAAATTTGGTGACCAAGTTAAACAAACATACCGTTCATTCTCAAATATTTTTGACACGATTAGTTTTCATCTACATGTATTGTGCAAACTTTTACCTAATAATGTAATGTAATGACCCATATTTATTATATATTCTATGTATACTCTTTATCAAGTAGCTATGACAGTGTAATACTGCCTTCTATCATAGTGTGGTTATAAATGGTGACAATAATTTTAAAGATGCCAAAGCCTATTTCCTTGCAATTCATTTTTGGACCTTACCGGTGGGATTGTTTGGTTCCCACCCCATTTTAATATTACTCTTAGTCCTTACGTCGGAGCCAGCCCTGTTGTCACAATTCGTGTTAATTCACAGCTAACTCCATTTAGAGGTCGTGTTCCCTGTGTTCACAGTACAAGTATAAGTGGGGGATGATGCTTGTGATGAATGCCACTCTCGGGACGGACTCTTTCTTCTTGCTGAGTGGAGCATTGTTGTGCTACATCTTCATGAGGGACAGGAGGAAAACACCAGACTTTAATATCACCACCTTCTATCTGCACCGATATATCAGGTAACTCGCTGAATACTTGGGTTATGATGAGAAGATCTGTCTGCGGTGTGTGTGTGAGAAGTCCATTCCTATCTTGATCCTCTTATACTCTTTTCACCTGAAGAAGTACAGGTTTGTGTTCAAGAAGAATGTTCCTGCATTAATCCTGCTCTTCCCTTTCCACAGGTCTTTTTTTGATAGTTCAAAAAGGTTACAAGAGCTATTATTATCTAGCTATACTTCATGCCTAATATGTGTTCTGCAACTTTGGCTTTCAACAGATTGTGTCAATTTAAATAGTTGGACGATGACTATAGTGGTATTTTTTCAATGGTGGATACTCTTCTAATTATTTAAAAGATTATTACAACTGTAAATAAAGTACAGCAACAGATTTAGTTGAATTATTGGTCTAAGGTTCAATCCCGACTAGTTATGTTAATATTATGTTTTTTTAAACAATTTGTACTCCCATACGTTTTCGAATCCCAATTTTAGGTGTCATTTTTAACACCTTGACGTATTTTGACGAAGAGTGTTGTCATAAAATACTTCGATACATGGGTACATTGACGAGCAGGGCCCACCTTACTTGTGCATAATTTAATGTAAGGTAGAGTTAATTAATAACAATTATGATGGTTCACTTAGACCAGTTACATGAGAGGTCAATTAATATTTGAAACGTATACTGTACTGTACATATCCCAACAGCAAACAATTGAAATATTTTCTCGTACGTTGGTTAGATATAACTGGATTGCTATCATAAGAACCTAGACCGATAGCTCAAATTGTTACTAAACATACTTAATGTGATCATATTCCTAGCCATGTATTCTCCAGCTATAACTTTTGATAAGTATTGTTGGAGTTGGATATTTTATATTTATTTTTATTTATTTAGTATCTAAAAGGTTCATTTTGGTATGAATCTGACTATCGTGTTCTCGCTGTGACTAGGCTGACCCCGCCATACGCCGCCGTTGTCTTCTTCTATGCCACCATGTTCTACCACGTGGGATCTGGCCCGTTGTGGGACACGTGGGTGGGGGTCAACAGGGACAACTGCGTCCTCAACTGGTGGGCCAACTTGCTCTACGTCAACAACTACGTCGACGTCGCCAATATAGTGAGCGATATTTACATCACGTCTTCTATATCCTAGAGAGGGGGAGTTCTAGTTTGCTGGGTCGACTTTCTGTGACCGACGGGGAATTGGTGGAGGGGGAGGAAGGTAGAACGTAGGCCTACTTAGGCCTACTTAGAACCAGGATCATTTACTGGAGGAAGCTTTTGTTTTCCGTTAGTGTCTTTATATTTTTAACTCTAGGGAACTTGGGTTTGTTTAGTTAAAATTTACCCTCCTCGTACTATGCCCTTATATTAGTTCCCATTCACTGCGGACATCTAAAATGGGCAGCAATATACGTCCCATTAAAACTATGGGCTCTTTTTGATAATAAATTAAGAATGAATAAAATAGAATTTAAAGGAAGTGTAAATACATACACATAGAATAACAGAGAGGAGAACAGAAAATAATTGAGGGAAAAAACCACGTTGGTATCGAATTTTGAATTTTCCTTCACTGGAAAACCAGACAAGAAGAAAGTGACGACTTTATAGGCCTAATTGTGCTCACCGGTGTGGGCTTACGCGCTGGTCACAATGTGAAAATTGCAATCTAATATTCAAAACTAGTTTATATGCTTAGTTAAGCTCGTGTATACTTATAAAGCTGGTCAACATTTGTCTTAATTTGTAAAGGGATTGTTTCAATACAGTTTGGTGTATTTATAACTAAACCTAGAACAGCATGCCCAGCTCTAGCACCAAGTACTACAAAATTAATGTAAGACTATACTCAAAACTACCAAGTCCTTTCAGATGTTACTTGGATAGAGCCAGGCATCCTAAACATCCTAAACGTGAAGTTGAGCTATCTAACCACTCGACCAAAGAGATGTTGGCTGATCTCAAGTTTGGTTTCGTAGGCAGATTCCTCTCTTACATTTGTTCCAATAAACAGAATCTGCGCAGAGAGGTTGTAGTGTAAAAGCTTGATTCACACGTTCGCCGAAAAATAGAAAGCAGAATCTGCGCAGTAATTCACACGCGTTAAGTTGACCCATGATGCATTTCAACGCTAACTTAAAACAGCTTATTATAAATCTATGTTATTTTCTAGTGGATGAATATATCTTTTGGATCATTCTCCCGACGGATATTTTCATATTATAACGCTGTGTTTTGGTACAATCCAATACATCGATACACACGCTTTACATTAACGGGTTATTTCAAATCTCCTCACAAAAGCCAACGAAGCTGTCTGCTTGCTTCTGGCTGTAAAGCGCATGCGTATCGATTTGAAATAGTTGGTTCTGATGTTTGATTTATTCTCCTATGCCAAACATCTTGGTCAGAGTGGACGAAGTAGAGAATAGCAGCTTGCGCCGATTAAGCGGAAATCTTGTGATTTTCGACGAACTTGTGAATCCACAGTCACAAAAGTTCTTCTTGTTCCAGTGTCTGAGTCACTCATGGTACCTGTCAGTGGATATGCAGTTGTTCTGGGTGTCTCCCCTGATCGTGTATCCTCTGTGGAAATGGCCCCGCCTGGGGCAGTGTGTACTTGGGGTAGCTCTGGTAGCTTCAGTCACAGCGCCCTTAGTGGTAACAGCAGTCAACCAATTAGCAGGCGCCATGCTCTACACGACAGAGTGAGTTGTTTTGTTGAGAATAATCGCAATTAATATATACATAAGTAACTAAAACTACTTTATTAGATTCATACGTAAAGTCATATGATTTTTAGCTATCACTTTTGATAGAGTATTAATACCTATCAAATAACACTATTAATATATTAAAATATTTTCAGCGTTGATCGCAGAAACTATGTTTTGTGTTTTATATACAACTAGTATACAAGCGTTCCGGTAACAGACGAACAAAACTTGAATAATTAGAACGAAACTTATCGTTTTAGTATAAGCTTAAAAACACAAACCCCCTCACTCTCTTCTGTTATTTCCTGAAAGACTTTAACAAATTTCAATCAGATAAAATAAATTAAAAAATAAATAATTGAAAATCTGGCTTCGTTAGGCTTTGTCCCATGGTCTATGCTATAAGTGTGCAAAGTTTCATCTTTCTTGGTCATTTAGGGGCCACTTCTGGAGGGCATATATATATAAAGACACACACACACACATTAGGAAATTATAAAGATTATAATATTAATTATTATTAATTATAATACATTGCTGTGTTCATTCAGTGGTGCAGGAACAGGAAGAGTGCATGGATACACTATCGACAATTCTACTGATTAAAAAAAAAGTCTGTACATTTGAAAGCCTATTAATATATAATAACGTATACATTTTCTTACTTTAAAATATAAATTTCAAAGAGAAGCTTTTCAAAGCCTGGCCCCTTCTTTATAAAGCGAATATTGTTCTGTACTACACAAATGTAGGAAAGGTTGCAAACCACGTTTCGTGACAGGCTTTCAAAGATCCTTCAATAAGACCATCCTATTGGAGTGCTCAGAAGTGTTGTGGACATCTAGTAATCCTACGTTATTTAAGAGGAGGCTTGTTATTATAAAATATGACACACTAACATTTAATTGAAAGGTATCCCCTTACAGTTTATGTTTGATTTTTTTTTCTAAACATCAACAGGTGAAATTAGCTCAGTTCCAGCGAAATTTTACCCTAAATTTCGTAGTTCCGAGATTAAAGTAAATTTTTATATATTTAGATGTAGACCCTAGTTTCCCCAAACAAAGTCAATTTTTAACAGGATTACGACAGGGAATATGAAAAACCACAGTGTAAGGATATTTCCCTTCAAGTAGGCGATGACCTTAAAATACTAATTTAAAATTTTGTTTATGCACATAGAGAGTGGTACGTAACAGACTTAATACGTTTATAACATTTATTTCACAAGTACTGTAGCGATAATAACATTTTTATGATAAAAAACCTTTAAATTTCGTCAAAAATGGAAAAAAATGCTTCATAGATTCTGTTGGATTTGTTGCTATTTCGTCGATAATTTCGTTACTCCTCTAACAAAAACAACTACTAGGCTCATAAAAATAACGCTATGTACAAATTTTTATTAAAGGCTATTTAAATTTTTAGAACATTAAACTAACTTTACATTGCGACATATGTTTGATTTGAAGATTATCAAACAATATATTTTGTGAATGCACGTGAACAATTATTTAGAAATAACGGGTCCATAAAATGGTTTAATTTTAACTTTTGTAGCAGATGAATTTGAAGCTTATCTCTTGCATATAGTGGGTTTGCGTAACTGACACTACAGTACAATACAATATAATACAATACAATACAATAGATGGAGAAAATTGTTAAAGTTTATTTTTGATCCTGAATATGATTTGTTACATATGGGCAAATAAACAAACTCCATTTTTAAAACAAATATTGATATAAGACTCTTATGTACTGTAATTTATACCAGATTTTGACCCGCATCGGCGGTCGCATGGTATAGCGTATAATTATCTTGTAAGACTGGATTAATGGTGATGAAGATATAGGTGTTCGAATCCTGGTAGGGTGTATTGAAGGTGCCTTTTCCTAAATAGTTTCCCACTTATGCTTCACGCAAATTAATGTGCATTTCATCTCAATTTTACCTTCTGGATCCTAACCACACTAGCATAAATATGTAAACAGTTCAAATGAGTAATAAAATTTGGTGCAAAAAATAAAGGCCTTCATTTTTTATTTGGATATTTGTAGGCTACTATTAGCTCATGAGATCAGCTGATTACAATTATTTTAAGAACATTCAGACTATGGCATGTGTTCGTGAAATCTAGTACTGTATTTTAATGTAGTATCAAATATTAATAACTGAGCAATTGGGTTGGTTCACTTTCTCTACCTTATTTTATTTGTAAATAGACTGTCTAAGGTATTTTTTTGTTTTTTGTTTTATAATTGATTCTAAATCCCTCTTGTGATTGTGCAGTCATTGAATGTATGGACTTTAATAAAACTTGTTTGTTTGCAAACGTATGCGTTTCACTCCATATTTGTCTGTAATAGAAAATCTTTTACTTCATGCTTGTCCGCAAGAGTAGGTATTTTATTCCATGTTTGTCTGCAACAGTATGTGTTTCACTTGATTTTTTCTGCAACAGTAGGTGTTTTATACCATCTTTGTCTACAACAGTAAGTATTTCACTCCATGTTTGTCTGAAAAAGTAGGTGTTTTATACAATTTTTGTTTGTAAATGTAGGTATTGAACTCCATGTTTGTCTGCAATATTAGGAGTTTTACTCCATGTTTGTCTACAACAGTAGGTGTTATACTCCATGTTTGTCTGAAATATTGGGTGTTTTACTCCATGTTTGTCTACACCAGTAGGTGTTATACTCCATGTTTGTCTGCAATATTAGGAGCTTTACTCCATGTTTGTCTACAATGGTAGGTATTTCACTCCATGTTTGTCTGTAACAGTAGGAGTTTTACACAATTTTTTTTCCAGTGACTTGATGGTGGGACAGGTGTATATTGAGGTGTATAGTCGCATGTACACCCGAGCTGGCCCCTACCTGATAGGCATCGCGCTCGGCTACATACTCCACCACACGAGTGGCAACAAACTTAAACTGTCCAAGGTAAGGGTACTCACGCAGTCATTTGTTTGAGTTGGGTAGTCGGCATTCACAGGCTTGTAACAACACAACTCGGACTTATCATTTGTTTGCACGTCTCCAAACAGCCCCCAACTCGTGCATGCTATATTTTATATCATTATACAAAAAACAAGCATCTAAAACACACTTGGACTCTGTTTTTTTAAATATAAGCTAATTATCTATAAATCCCCACCGGTACACTAGTTTAGTTTGTCCTGGTTTGCTAGAAATAGTAAAATCAGGGTTCGAATCCCATCTGGTTGTTCTGAGGATGTTATTTCACTTAAATGGCATATACCCCTCACTTTACAATCAAATTTGGCTACACTCCCTCTAAATTATAAATTACACATCCCTTACCATTAATATAAACATTCGGATCGCTCGGGTGGGTAGAAATACGTGAGTCACTTTAAAAAATGTATAAAATAGTAGTTAAAGTTATTCTTAGTCTGCTCAAGAGGTCTTCTGCTGTTATAAATTATCCTTATTTGATCACGGTGGTTTTAAAAGTATTTACATTTATTTGCACTATTTCACCTATATTCAGAATTTTGATTTTGAATTCAGCATTAGTATTAACGTGTGGCCATAACCTTTGTTAATTAGCTACTCATGTCTTGTTATAATCTTGTGTTTGTTAAGTGCACCTTAAATACTCAATCGATATAATAATGTTAAGAAATAGTCTACTCTAAAATAATGCTTAAACTAACTTTTGCAAGATAAGAATACAATTACTAAAGTATGAAATGTAAAGTGTTAAAAGCTTTTTTACTTCACATCCATTACTGTTTCCAGCCTGTGGGCTGGGACAGTTTTTTATTCAAGTCATATATTTTACCTCTACCGGCTTGCTAGGCCTGTCGTAGCTTCATATGCTTTATAATCTAACTTAAGATTTTGACAAGCACAACATCCAGTCCTCGGCCGTTAATTTATCAACGTGAAAGAGTAAACCCATATTTTCATCAATGATAAATTTTAGCCATTACTGGAATCGAACCCGGGACCCTTAGCTTAGTAGGCAGACACGCTACAGACTGAGCTACTATTAATAATATAAATGCTTGTGAGGGTGTGAGTGTAAAAATGGTTTAAAAGCTGGAAAGAAAACACAATCAAGTTAATCTCTTTATATTTCTAAATTTCAATTTCAGCCACGACAAACGCAATAACAACCTTAGGCTAGGGATGTGACTAGTGATGGGCACAATCGAATAAAATTAATTCTTGTAACCCGATGGTCCAGTGTTATCGGCTGTTCTCGATTCTTCTGGAGATACTGGAGGAAAATCTCTAGGTCCATTACTATTCTTTTATTTGCTATTTTTCTTTATTTTTATACGAGCTAAACTTGAACCTATTGTATGGTATGTCTTCCATTATATTTTAATATCAGACATTATCTCCCATAGGGTTCATTATTAAATGATAGTCACTTTACTGTGAGAAAAGTATTCTTCATGGTTGGGTTTTTTTCACTTAAGATTGCAATGCGAAATACTCGCGGATTTAAGGGCCAGTTTCATAGTCAGATTTAGTACGCCTAAAGTGCGAGTCGATACTAAATACAGGACGACACCTACCTAGAACAAAGTTGAATGGGCCTGTTTCGCATATGAAACTGGCCCATTCCATTCAATTTCAGGTAGGTGACGTCTTGTGTTTAGTATCGACTCGCACTTGAGGCGTACTAAATCTGACTATTAAACTGGCCCTAAGCCTACATCCCACATTTGAAGATTAAACTAAGAAATAAATGTTAACACATTTTTTATTCTGATTCTGTCAAATATAAACCAGGGCCTCAGGAGAAAAAAGTTGCGAGATGGGAACAAATTTCAATGTAATTTGTTTATTTACATACCTAATTTTATTAGGGAAAAAAATAAATCCACAATAAAATGGGAGGAGTTATTGATTTTTCTATTGCACACGCAGGAAACCATTTATTTATTGTCATAAAAAAACTCAACTATTTTAACCGATGTTAGTGTTGTACAGTGAGAAACTGCTTAGAACTCATATTTTTGTTTCAATTATATACCTACATTAGGTAAGTTTAATCGATTATCATCAGAATCATCACCCCGGAAATGTGGGCAAAAAACTATTCGAGGAGCTTACAAGAATGTTTTAACAATAATCGAGTAATTTTTATTGTTAGAATCACTAATTAAGTCCATAACCAGATGGCACCTTTAATCTTGGAATATTTATAATATTTAAGAATATTCGTTACGTTAGGAATAGAGGTAGTATATAGTTAAAGACCCGAAAAACATATTATAGGCTACAGTTTTAAAATTATGAGCTATAATGTGTTTTAGAGCTAATACACGGCCTATTGAAGGTTTTGATCAGCTTAATTATTGGAAAAACTTATCCCACATAATTACTTTACAATATAACTGTATGTATGCATTTTTCAAATGAATGGATTATAACAAGGAAAGTTAACATTTAGTAACTATTTATATTTTCTAAAGCAACTTAAGAATTTATATTGAAGTAAAACTATTATATTTACTCTATGGCATTAGGAATTCATAAGTTCAATGTCACCCATCCCTGTCTTGAGCTAGTTCTATCCAATAACTCTCATTACACTCTATCTCTTCCAGGTCCATTCTAATGTTAACCTCCCCTCTGCGTGTAAGTCTTCCCAATGGTCTCTTCCCATTGTATTGCTAGTCATTATCCTGAACAAGATTCTATAATCTCCCATTCGTGCTGCATGTTCTGCCCAACGTAAACTACGAGACTTGATTTTCCTAACAATGCGTTGTGAAAAGTACATGGTATTTAACTCATCATTATGTATCCTCCTACAATCCCGAGTAGCCTCATCTATTTTTGAACCAAATATATTCATAAGCACCTTATTTTCGAACACCCTAAAAGTTTTTTTTCGTCGTGTAAGATAAGAGACCGCGTTTCACATCCATAAAGAGCAGCCGGTAAAATTATTATTTCATGTATTCTGAGTTTTACATTCCTTGACAGCAGGCGAGGTGTCAACAACTTACTGACCAAGTATTTACCATATTTTCTAAGATTCTGATTCGAAACTTGGAGTTCATAAATAAAATGTAGATTCGTATTCGTGATTCATAGGTAGAATAATTAATATTTGGGTTCGTAAAATAGTGTGTTCGATTCAACTATATTCTTAACACTATCTTTTTTTTTCCCCCAGATGATGGTCGTGGTTGGGTGGTGCGTGTGTACGACCTCACTCCTGGCTGTGCTGTTTGGGGTGTTCGGCATGTACCAAGACGACCATGTCTACAACACCGTTGAGGCCAGCGTGTATGCTGGTTTTCACCGTACCGTCTGGGCGCTATGCGTAGCTTGGATACTTTTCGCCTGCGTCAAGGGTTATGGAGGTGCGTGGCTTAACCTCATTCAACAACATAATATATAAATCTACACAAATAAATCAAAACAACACATTTAGAGTTTAAATGTAAATACTAACTTGTCGATATTATTATGGAAGACACGCCACTTTCCACAATTAAACCTAACTTAGATAAAAATGGATAAAAAAAATCGGAAAATAAAACACTTAATTCTTTTTGTTTTTATTAAACTAAAAATAATAAAATAGATTTTGTTAGAAATCGTTTGAAATTGTTAACGAAAAAGAGACAGTAAACATTTTCTTTTGGTCGACGTGACACTAAACCGAAATATTACCAGTATCCTACGAAATAGTAGGTCAAGGCCTTCTACATTGGGAATAATATATTGTTATTATACATTTTTAGTTATCGAATAGATATTATATATTTACAAACATACTGTTTGTATTTATTACGTTGAAACAATGTTTAAGTAAGATTGGCTTTATTTAAGTGTATTCAGTATAAATAATATTACCATACTCTATATCAGAGATGACAAATTAGCGGCCCGCGGGCCATATTTGGTCCAATCCATGATTCTGTTAGTCCCGCGGATATTTTAATAAACCAACATACAATGCAACCCTAGCCATCATTTGAGTTCTTGACGTTTTTAAATTGTACACCTATTTGGTAGATCTAAAATGTAAGGTTTGCGTACTAAATTTAACCTTTACTTGATTCTCAAATGTTATTATATATTGAAAACAAAATTTTGCAATGTTTTAGCAGCATTTAAATGTGTGAAAAGTTTATTTTCCCTACGAATCTCAAATCTGAATACCGAGTCTTGTAATATTGTAGCATGTCTTCTATATAAAAGACATATACAATCGTTTCAATGGAAAAATAAAGTAAAGGGATTAAAAGAAGAGAATTAAAACTAATATACTCCTTTATAATAAAGCAAATATCAACTCACATGGACTGGATGTTAGCGGATACGATCACCACGCCGTGGCTGGCCTTTCCAGCAGCGCCGACATTGCTCAGTCTTCATGTTCGGACACACGTGGTTGAAAAGAAAGACGTTCTCCCTCAACTCGACCCTCGACCGTCCTTCGAAAGAGCGCCACTGTCCATGCGGAGCCTCCTTGAAACTCATTCTCCTCTACCCCCGCCCCCTTGTCCTCCTTAGATCCTATCGTCTGGGTTTTTTCCCCCGAGATAGATCCACGGTATATAACGAGTGAGCTCGAGACCCACATTAAGGCATTTTATTGTAACTAATCTTCAAAGAAAGAACTTCTACTCCAGCGCCAGCAAATACTGATGGCCATGATGTGTTTGGCGTCTGTTTCTCCGTCACGTCGCAGAAAAAGTCTACTCTAATTCATTAAGTATTTTGTCAATAGTTATACTTTTGATGGATTTGTCCTTCAGACATATCTTGTACTGATGGAGAGATTGTTTTGATGTGTCTTTCAGACAGTAGTTATAATTATGTTTTCTAAGTCCTTCAGACATGTTTTTAGTCACAGTGACTAATTATGTTTTTAAGTGCTTTAGACATGTTGTTTATAGTCAAAGTGACTAATTATGTCTTTAAGTCCTTTAAACATGTTGTTTTAGTCAGAGTGACTAAGTTTCTAAGTCCTTTAGACATGCTGTTGTTAGTCAGGGTGACTAACTATGTTTTCTAAGTCCTTCATACACAGTCAAGTTCTCTGGTTGTCGCTTTTCCTATGTCCATCAGACGTAGTTTAAATACGAGGGCTCTTTGCTCTATATATGTGTAGGACCAGGTGTTCAAGTTTCTCTATTCTATGAAATCATACTTCTTTACCTTAAGACATGGTAATATTTCATGACGCCCTAAACGGCAGGTTCACGTTTGTTATTTCCGTATGGCTACAAGCAGATCATCTAGCACTTTCATCTGGGACCTAGTTAGGTCAAAAACTTTATGCTGTCTAGTTGGCACGTTTTGTGTTACTATTTGCGGTGCGCAACTTGTGAGAAATACTAGTGTAAAGTAATGGCCCGCTTAGATAGTACTTTCTTTAGGCCCTTTATTTATCTATGTATTAAAAGATAGTATCTACTATGTGTTTTTGTACACCCCAGGGTGAGTAAAGAAAAAAGGATTGTTAAAGGGGAATAAGCTGTAACAATCCTTGCCGGGATAAAAAAAAAAGTAGGTGCCGGGAGGAGCAAGCACGAGCCCTGGGAACTGGATTCCAGTACGACTGTCTGGAGGAACACAGGGGATGCCCTAGTGATCCAAAGGACAGTTTTCCAATCGTATGAACAAAAGTTAGTGGAGTAAATATAAACTCTGAGGGGTTCTCTGCACCGTATGACCCACCACCTTGGAAACAAGAGAGGTGGATTGTGGTTGATGGGCCCTCAGAGTTAAGATGGAGATGCCCTGCAGCCCTCTGGTACCATCGGGGTGATGGAGTTCCCCGGCAGAAATGGGAATAGAATAGTTGAGTGAGTTTAGTTTAGCTTAGTTAGTAGTTAAAATAGATAATTAGGGACGGGGGAACTAGGTAGGGGGTAGATTAGGAAATTCAACTGCCAAGGGTGGAAGGAAGGGTGAAAACAAAAGTGTGGTGGCTAGAAACTAGGCGGGGCACCAACTCCGATAGGGCGCCTCCCCAGATGGTGGATATGGCGATGCCCACCTCTGCTGGGCGCTTAGCGGACTCGGGAGTGAAATCCCGGGCATTGTGAAGGGCCCAGCGGGAGAGGGTACCGGGGGCGTAATATACCCGGGGTGGACCAAATGGAGCTAGGGGTAGTTGAATTTCATTTAAGCTAAGAGCCAAAATCTGTGTTGTAATGTTAAAAAGGAAATTAATATTGAAATTGTAAAAGTAAAGTCAAAGTTATGTGGAAAAACGGTCCAGATTTAAAGTTTGTAAGATACCGGGCCTGTAAACACTGAATAAATAAAATAAAAAAACACCCCAGGATGTGGGTACTCATATGTACTATTGATTGCTCTGGCAGTACTCATTAGGAAAGGACCGGCCATAGTACAATTTGCTGTTTATGCCTGATTGTTAGCCATCTGCAGTATGTACTTGAAATAGAGAAGATTCTCTTACAGGATATTTCTCCGTGGGTATATGTGACCCTCCTTGAGGTTTAATACAAGCTATCTAGCTTGACTGATATTCACCTTAGTAGCTCTAAAAATACAGGATATATAAGTATGTATCTATTAGAATTGGTTCACTAGTATTCATGACCAGGCCTTTCTAGTTTTAGTCCAGCGACAGCCCGGCAATATTATTTAGAATGTATTCTATCAACGTAACAGCCCATTTTACTGTGCCTGTGTTGACTTAGACACTAGTACACCCAGGTTACAGCTTATTTGGTGCTGATTGACAGTTCACAGCTGACTTCTGACAGTCAACATTTAGGTATATACCTAAATTTTGACTGTCAGAAGTGACAACTGCTAAAGACATGATTTTTGCAGATCATATGGTTCGGCGTAGGGATACATAATTTGGTCTGGTAGCTTTTCAAAGCCGTCAGAAGTCAGCTGTGAGCTGTCAGTCAGCACCACAGAAGATAAAACTGAGGTATACTCCCAAGCAACAGTCAGTACCTGTATTTCTGGAGTTATTAAATCCAACCACTTGTTCTACTCTGATGTTTTCCCTTCTACTCTGTATCGCCACCAGGTGGTCCGATCGAACATTTTCAACCTTTATAACTGTCAACCATTCAACATAAAATCTTGTTTATCTGATGTAATCATATACTTTATTAATTGTTTGTTATAATAAATGTATTTATGTTACTTAATCTTTTTCTTGTACTTATAATATATGTTATCTACCATTTAAATAAAACCCGCAGTCGTAGAATATGATGAACATAGAGGAAATAGAAATATAATAAAATAATGTAAAAAGTAGGTAAAAGTTATTACTTTTTGCTATAAAGCATTCATTATAACATTCATACAATCAATTAAGTATTAATTTTAATGATCTGGGGCCTAGTTGTTATTTTTATCTTACAACCAGATGGAGGCTGAACCATCAATAAACAGTAATTATTAGAGTTATAAAACAAACTCGAATAGATATGAAAAGAGTCTTGAAACTTTAGCACCGCGTCTTACTAACCGTTCGGGTTATTCGCTTAAGTACTAATTACGCTAATGGGTTAGGAATAAGGAAGGTTGCATTTAGAGGAAATGAACCCGCATTTTCGTGGAGGGAGAGTAGACAACCATTTAGGGAAAACCACCCTCAGAACACCCGACCGAGATTCAAACCTTGGTCTCCCCATACTCGGCAGTCTAGTTCACCAGGATAATAGCACGTTAGCTAACTACGCCCCCGAAGCATGTTTTTTAAACCTACTTTATTTACGTGTCTATCTCCAGATGTTGAGGATGCCGTGTTATCACCTCTAGGTCGTTTCAATTACTGTGTTTATTAACACGTGTTTCTCTCCAGGTCCTGTGGATGCTGTGTTGTCGTGTATGTTGCTGCAACCTCTCAGTCGTCTCACTTGCTGTGTTTATTAACACGTGTTTCTCTCCAGGTCCTGTGGATGCTGTGTTGTCGTGTCAGCTACTGCAGCCTCTCAGTCGTCTAACCTACTGTGCTTACCTCTGTCACTTCACCTTCCTCCTGTTAAACACTGGACTCGCCAAGACCACAGGATACATCACGGTCTACACTGTGGTAAGATTTGTGTGTGTGTATATATATATATATATATATATATATATATATATATAGCGTCTTACCATTCGTTTGGGCTACCTCTATATTTACGATAATGGGATAGGGATGAGGATGGAAGAATTTTAAGGCAGTTGACCTCCATGTTCAAGGATATATAGTTAAAATCCCATTATCAAATAAAGCAGCCTCGGTACACTCGACCGGGATTCAAGCCCTGACTTACCTGTCAACGGCAATCCAGTATATTGCTAAAGTTACTCCTTACTGTAGACAAGGTTTGTAAAACTTTCGGCCAGATCTAGTATTCTGCGCTGCCCGCGAACTCTTTGATGAACCAACATACAATTACTATGAATGAATAAAATAATAACAATAAAATATAATAATCAATGTTTGCATTATCTAGGCCTATAAGGCTTGTTCGTGGGTTCAAACCCAGCCGAGATTGACGGATTTTTCTTGAGCGACAAAAATCCGTAGGACAAATTCCTTCGGAGGGGAAGTAAATCCATTGGTCCCATGTCGATTGTAGCATGTAAAAGAACCGCGGAAGGTATGTGAAAATACCTTTCCCAGCAAAAATGGTTAGGCCCTTTCGCTCTTGCTCATAGAAATTCTCGTTTGCTGATATAATCAGTCGGTTCAGAAATGCACGTTAAGTACCTCAAATCCATAAATAAAAATAAATCTTTTAAGTCTTCAGTCTCGCAAGAGAGTGGATTGCTAGTGACAAATATATCGAGAGTAGAATCGCATTCGGATGCACTAAGGATGTTTTTTCCTAAATGGTTGCTGTTCAGTATCCTTCCACGCAGATGGGGCTATATTTTATCTAAAATCCTACCTTCCTCCCTCCCTCCCGTTGATGTAAATATGCGGATAGTCTGGACGGATACTAAGATGCAGTGCACAAAAAACAAACATAAAAACAGCAATAGCCCATCGAATGTTGCTGAGAGGCACGACCTCCTCGAGGATGTAATGATGTTCTCTGATTTATTCGCAGGTCCGTGAGTATTTGGGGAACATGGTGTTGACTCTGGTAACAGCAGCTGCTCTGTCCTTGACGTTCGAGATACCCTTCCTCATCCTGGACAAGAACTTTCTCACCAGAAGTGAGTAGATATACCAATTTAGTATAGTTCAATCTGCCCTGATCTATACTTACCCGCACTGGTGGGTACGCAGACAGAATCTCTGATTTTCCGTGAAAGAGAGGTTGAGGTTCGAAACTCACACCGTGAAATGAGCTGTTTTTTTTAAAAAAAACTGTTGTTCACTTCTCTCCGCGCAAATGCGAGTATATTTTCTCTACGTTTTAATGTCCTATCTCTACAGACTACAACCATTGATGTTAACATGCGGATAGCATTGAGATGTACAGTCCAATTTTACTAAGAAATAAGAAGCAAGAAAAGTTAGTAGATCTAATTTTATGTATCCATACGTCAAATCATGTGATCTGCAAGTCACATTTGATAAATATTTTGAGAGACTAGAACTCAATAAAACACCCGAATTCCTTCCTCCCAAATAATAAAAATATGGGGGAAGAATTAAAGAAGTTTTGTTATTGTACGTTAAACACAAAAGATATTAAAGGCTTAATTTAAGGAGAAGGAACTGTAAAGGTAGTTTTAGATAAAGTGCATCCACCTTATCGTAAAAAAGGAAGATTCAAACCTAAACCGTCTCATAATCGGAGATCCTACTCTATTGACACGTAATAGCTGGTGAAAGTTTCTTTTATAAACCGTAATGTGCATGTCTAAGTTGTCAAAAAACAAATCGAATTTGACAATTTTACACTTCATTTAAATATGTAATACCAATTAAATCTTACTTTTTTAATTTTTTTAAAAATATTAAACCAGTCGTTTGAAATGATATTTTTTGAGTAACCATATCATTATATTTTTATTCTCAGAGGATTAATTTTTGTAATATTATAGTAAAATCTATATATATTTTAATATTATAGTTTTATATATATATATATATAAGTTTTCTTCTTAAAATAATCTCTAACTATATCGTTCCAGGGACACCAACAGCAGCGAGTAAACCCTTGACACGTGACCAGGCTCGTGCGAGCGTCGAGGCTTATATATCACGTGACCCAGAGAAGAACATGCTACAAGATGCAGAGAAGCAAGCTGAAAGTGCCGCAACTGGTAGCAGGGTCGAGGAGTTGAAGAGTTACACGAACCAAGGTTTCCATCACTAGCCTGGACCGTCTTCAAAGGACGTCAAACTTAATCAAAGCTTCAGAAACTGTGAAATGAATCCCTTTATAAACTTGTCAAAGAAGGAGGGTGGATTTTTAAATGTAATTATATTGGCTAGAAACGACTTAAACTATCTAGCCTAGGGAACAGAATGCTTAAGGAAAAGTGTTAACACATTTAGTCAACAAGATATGATGGGGAATCACATTGTGGAGAGAAATATCCCCAGTTCAGACTGTTGAAGATCGAACCTGAGTTTTCCAGGTTCAGAGTCAAACATGTGAGTGTCATCCAAGTTTCATGCAATTTAAGTGGTCGTTTCGATTGCAACCGACTATTTTCGTGGCCTGTAATGTTATGAATATTACGGATTGTATTTTTTTAATTTCAAACGGTAAGAATAAGAATTCAAACTCCTCCCCTCCCTACGCTTTACAACTTAATTAAATTCCAAGTACATTCCTTTATACGTACCTAATCACGTCGTTCCCTTACGAAGTAGGCAAAAATCTGTGCGTATATCTCAAAAAACAACTCTCTACTTAATACAATCCTCCCTAAATTTATCCACACTTCCCTATCCTTGCATACTCCCTTCGCTTCAACAACATCCTTACATCGAGTCATACATGCTCTTTTATTATTAAAGCTCTTAATGTTTCTCTTTTCCACACACTTGTTTACAACATTTAACCACGTATTACATGGCTTAGACCTTCTTTTGATTCACACACACTCTACCTTCATATATTTGCTTCGTCAATAGATCCACACTCATCCCCTCAACATGCTCACACCAGCGTAAGATACCTATTTCACAGACACAGACACACACACACGCGCGCGCACACATACACACACATACATATATATATTTGTAATTTATGCATGCTTTTGGAAACTTTGGTCGAATAGTAGTAAAACTATAAACATTTAAAATTTTAATTAATAGACACAATAGACTGTGTATAGTATAATCGGGATAGTAAATTAACTTATTTGAAATAATTTAAATTTTAAATGTGTTTTAAAATGTACTTGAAATATATTTAATAAAATAGAATCATCATCATCATCATTCGACGTCTCCGCCTCTAGGGGTCGTCTGGCAAATCCTAATACATTCCTGTCGATTTTTCCAAACTTCTCCCTGAACCACACATCTCCAGTCCACTACTTTAGATTCTTTGTCTTTCTGCGCTTGGTCCCTCCATCTTGTCCGTGGTCTTTCAGTGTCTCTTCTAATGATATAACTTTTAAACCATCCCTAATTATTTCATTCCTAATCCTGTCTCTTCTTGTTACATTATCAATCCTTCTCAGGAAAGTCACCTCTGCTGCCTGCAATCTACTTAAATCTCTCTTCGTCCATGTAAAACGGAATAATAATTTAAATTTGTAGATAATTCTGGGTTAAGTTAAATATATAATTACAAAGTTTTGTAGTGGTTGAACTACCATTAATTAAAAGGCATGTTACTGTTCTTGAAATGTTTATAATTGCCAACATGGCGCCGAAACCAAACATGGTTAGAATTTTGCATCGGCGAAATGTTTTAAACGAAATTCCGGTACGATTCATGAATATTGATCAGTTTGATCTCATTCCTTGCTGATTAATGGTTAAAGAAATTGCAAATAAAAATCGGAAGCCTTTAAATGAAAGTGTTAAGAATTAATTTACCAAGTTGCTATACTTAAATTTACCACTTTTTACCTTATAAAATAAAATGAGATTAATTAATTGGAAGCTGGGAGCAATGAGAAAGGAAATATATTCCTTGTATTATAACCACACTCTCTAACATGAAACAATGGGGTAGTTCAAAAATTTAAAAAATACATCAACTTTTTATAACACTACCTATGTGAATTCCTTAAATATTCTTAGACATGCTTCATTCTCTAGTTTTATCATATTAAAATTTAAATATTATTTAAGGGGTCATATTATTTAATAACTTCACAAATCAATGTAGATTATGAATATCGCTGAAATTGGCCACCTTTAATTTATCAGTTCTCTTTTCTGACTGCAGCAAGCAATAGTTGCTTCATTTGAAATGAACAAGATTGCTGATTTACAACATTCTATAAATAATTCTTAGAGATGCTTAGTGTAAAGTTTAAAATGTATTGTTAAAAAAGTAAACTTAATTTTTTTTATTCAAACAAAACTTATTATTTATAAGCTGAAAACACTTAGTTTTTGTAAATCGGTGTTTTGTTAACTTTTATTCCATAGAATATCTGATCAAACCTGACAATTGTGCGCTGGTGACAAATGCGTTAAGGAACATATGGTGGTTTTTACAAAGTTACACGCGTAGTATTCAGCCGGTTTCGTAATGGCTTAATAAATTTTTAAAATTTAATATATTTTTAAAACTATTTTAATATTTTAAAATTTAGATAATTAAAAAAATCTGATTTTGTGTAACATTGTGTCAATACAAATATTTAAAAAAAGGAACTAAAATATTTTTTATCACCGTCTCTTACTAAACATTCGGGTTATACGTTTATGTACTGATTTAGCCCACGGGTTGGAGATGAGGAGGGTTGAATCTAGAGGAAGTGTGTCCGCATTTGCCTGGAGAGTGTGGGGAAACAATTTAGGAAAGACCTCCCTCAGTACACCCGACCAGGATCGAACCACGATCTCCCCTTCACCAACAGTCTAGTCGATTGCGAGAGTAGCGCCTTAGACCATACGGCCACCAAAGTGGGCAGTAATATAATTATTTACCAATTTGTTGTGAGAATATAGTTTGTAATATTTTGATATCCCTGTAGTTTTAGTCTCGTTGATGTCCTTTTATGCAACACCAGTGGACAAAACTTTAAGAATTAAGAACGTTTATTTAGAAACATTGTTTGCTTATTCCTATTAATATTTACAGAAATATAAATTATCTACACATTTGTTTGAATATTTTTCTATTAATTCTACTAACTTTATATTACATTTGTTTATAAGTTATTTAAAAGAAATCTAATGATATTAGCTAGTGATCAATGTGCCCACGCTCGTAAAATTATAAGAAAACAGTTTATTCATATCTAGTTTAAACCTATCAAAACACCATCATTATTATATGGTTCCATAAATAATTTATGTAATTTACAACAAAAAAAATGTGTTCAATAGTTAACAAACAATTCCATTTGAATTATATAAAAGACCTATCACTAGCTGTAAAGATATTGAAACAATTTGTAAAAAAAACTGTTTAATGAAAAGTACCAATTTAGAGATTAATTTGTAAAGCTAGTTTATTGCTAAATACCAATATATTTACAAAGGTTATTTCAAAGGATTCCTTTTACATGAGTGTTTCACGGTACAAAATTGTTATATACGCTTAACAAAATAATGTTGTTGAAAATTAATAACATGTAAATTAATAAGACTATAATCTATAAATTATGTTGAATGTGTCACTGTACAAAATATAAAGTATAGATTGTTTTAGAATAGTTGTTATTTAGTTTTATCTATTGGTACCAGTGTCATGGGTATTGGCCAATGATTCCTGGGAATAAATTATGTTAACATGTTAGAATAGTCATATTAAATTACCAACTTTAAAATTCGGTATTTATTTTAAGGAAGGAAGTAAAAGAAAGACTAGACACTTACGGTCTATGAACCTTTAAAAAAAAGTATGATATTAAAACTATGTATGATTTTCTAATGAATCTACTTGTTATTCACTTTCAATTTGAAAACCTCATTTCGTACATTAATGTTTCTAGAATATGTATATTTATTTCTTTTGGACCCTATATAAATAACAGTTTTACTGTGATCTCTGTTTTTTCAAGATAAAGTATTCCTTATAACAAACATATTTATTTATTTTGCAGACGTTTCTCTCCGATATTTCTTAAATTTGATAAAAGCCCTAACACATTTGGTAGCTATTACTTTTATTTGACAATGTGGCTATCAATCTTTAGCAATAAATATTTACTGTTTGAAATAAGAATTAGTTATAATTCTATAGCACTTAAAAGCAAGTACATAATTAAATATTTAACACGAATGTTTATTTTTAAAAATTAATCTATTTTATTAATAGATAAAAGTTTGGCTTTACTGGGATACGAACCAACAAAGGGATTAAAGGAGGTTTTTAATCTTAAGCCTTTTGTGAGCAAACTTGATCCAATCTGTACTTTTTATATATCCTTCGTTTACCCTGAACGGTAGCAAACTTACCTTTCGTGGTTTCAATATGTCTTAGCTTATAAGATAGGACTATGGTATAGTTCGTCAAGGTAAGACTTTTACATTCCATTCTAAACGGAGTGTACCTTTTAGCATTGTTGATATAGGAATAAAGGATGGATAGAAAGGGGATATATATTATGAAAACCAAGTTTGATCGAAATCAGTAAACAAACAACTATCCAATTAGTTAGTATTTTTTCTTGGGGATTAAAAAATTGCTAGTCAGACAAACCGTTGCATGAAGAGATTATGCTTTTATTGCCTAAAATATATTAATAAATATTATTATTGTAGCCCCCACCTATGGTCACGCAGTTTAAGGCGTTCATTTCACAATAAAGTGTATTGCCGGTGATGGGATTAGGTCAGGTTTCAAATCCCAGCTAGATGAATTGAGGGTGGTTTTTACCAAATGGTTTTCCGCTCTTCCTCCAAGAAATTTCAGAAACAGTTATTCCTCCAAATTATACCTTCCACATCCCTACTTGATTAGTATAAATATGCGGATAGCCCGGATAGGCAGTAAGATGCTATGATCATAAAAAACATAATATGACTAAATAGATGGCGATGAGACGTTTCTAGACTTTCAGAGAAAAGATAAACTCAAATTTAGTTTCTTGCCCCCATTCTTTCCAAAATATTTAATTGCTCTGCCTGCGAAACAAATGTCAACCATCAATAACGATTTTAGATTAAAGAAAAAATGCTTTTCACATTGCGTGCTTCCTAAAATAGGTTAAGGTTGCAAACATTAAAAACCTTATCTCCCAGAAACCTTTCCCACATCGCTATCAGTGTTCCAAGTTTCAACCCGTCCTTGTAAATACTAGAGGCTAGGATAGCCGCATGTCGCCAATGAGAATAACTTCAGTTCCGAGACATTCTCGTCGCGAGTGAACGATGTTTTTGACGTGGAGTGTAGTGGTCCTTTCTGTCCTGCGAATGACCGAGCATGTGGTCAGTGTCCGCAGGGTCGACTTCTCTGAGGAATACATAGAGGATCGAGGGGATAATATCAGCGGGGTCCCCAAGGAGGACGTTCTGAGAAAGACTCTGGAAGTCCTGGCCCCGACCTCGGGCCATGATAACGACATGTGCCGGGAGCACTCCCAACTGTTCCAAGAGGGCGTGGAGAGATCCGAGCCGTGGGCGCTCCAGAGTGAGTCGTGCAGGGTGCGAGGTCATTGTGTCTGGAGGGAGTTTCTGCTCATTGAAATCACTGACACCTAATATCTTCATTCTATCATGTAAATATATGCGACAGAATGAAGGTATATATATCATATTTACTATATTATATACATGATATATACTATTTTATATGATATAATTGACCACGGTGCTCTTGTGGTAAAGTGCTCGCCTCAAGACCTGATGTTCGTGAGTTCAAATCTAGCTGGGGTCTACGGATTTTTCTTTTGCAATAAAAATCTGTTGCACAACTTCCTTCAGAGGCAAAGTAAATATGTTGGTCCTATGTCGATTATGGCATGTAAAAGTATCCTAGAAGGTTTGTAAAAATACCTTTCCCGGCAAAATTGGTAGGCCCTTTCGATCTTGCTCATAGAAATTCTGGTGTGCTGATATAATCAGTTGGTTCTGAAAGTCAATACCTTAGATAAATAAAATAAAATATAGGTTATATTATTATATATGATATATATTATATATCATCTAGATTATGTTTTATTAAAAATGTGACCAAATATATATGACAAATTTAAGATATTTATTCATTTATATACATATACAAATAAATATATATATATATATATATAACTGTTTTTATCGCCGCGCTACATGTTTAGCTTATTCGCATACATGATAATTACTCTAAAGGGGTAGGGGGAAGGAAACATTTTATAGGTAATCTACCTGCACTTGTGTGGATGGAGAGTGGGAAACCATTTAGTAAAAACCACCCACAGTAGGCCCGAAAGAGATTTAAGCCCCAATCTCCCCGTCTTCAGCAGGCCAGTTAGACACGATAGTGTCGCCTTAGACCACTCAGCCATTGAAGCGGGTTATATGACAAACTAAAAATAAAAATTGGCTACATATACAGGGTGTAAGCCTACCTTAACATGTGGAACCAATCTCAGTGGTGGAAGGGAGACATAAAAACAATGGAAAAATGGTGTTTACACCTGTGTTCTATTTGACCTTGTTTCCGAGTTGGAGTCATGTTTGTACTCCAGTAATGTGTAGGTATTTAACTCTATAGGAAGTTATCAAACCTTAGGCATGAATGCGAGTCTACAGTCGTTATGTCTTAAAATGCCACACACTATCAAAAATATATTACATTGCACTGCTTACATTCAGGCGGTGGTCATTTTGAGCACTTTCTATAATGCTAAGCAGATCCACATTATTGGAATATAAACATGATGATAACTCGGAAACAAGGTCAAATGGGACACATGTATGTATTCACTTTTTTCACTTTTTTTTTGTATCTCTTGTTGATTTGGGCTCCACATGTTACGATACATCCTCTAAATATACATACAAGGAATATGTATTTATATATAAATATATATACATTTATATATAGATATATATAAAACTTATCTCAGATCTTCAGTTTGTTTATCAACCTATACATACACACAAAAGGAAGATCTTAACTGTCATTGATTTCAATTTGCAGTAGAACCAACACAATGAAACTCATATTCATGTAGGCCTATATAAACTGACGTTTATAGAAGTGTACGTTCTTTGAAACCCGACCGATGAGTCTTCGGTCTACTGAGTGGTAAGAATATATCACAGGTGCAGTTTAAAAAAAAACTCTGCTTACCCTTGCAACAAGCCACGCCCCTGTTGTTTAAAATGTTAATAAAATATTTGTATTTTCCTAACAATGCTTTACCACTGAGCTATTCAGGGACGTCACGTGACGGGTCATTATTTTATCTTTATTTATAAAAGTAATTGTGTAAAGTCCAATTTTCATAGGAACCCCGTTGTTTGAAAACTCGTAGCTCATGTTACCATAATGGCGTGAAAAAAATATCACAATTATATATAAATGTTTAGTCCGTTTTGTTAATTATATAAAGAAAAATCTACAGTAATCCATAAGGAAGTATTATTGTCAGCTTTTGTTAACTTTTATATCAACGTTGTTGTTAATAAATCAAATAAGACATTTGTAGAATACCCAATTTAGTGACTTTTAATCAATGGTGCTCATACGTGGGCTTCATAATAATAATCAGGGCTAATGTGGCTTTAATGCTGTTTAACAAGAACAATATCACATAGAAACTCTGTGACTTAAATAACGAATCAAGAAATAATATACCCAATATACAGTAGCCCCATGGCTTCTTTGGTGCTGACTGACAGCTTTGAAAAGCTACCAGACCAAATTATGTATACCCACGCCGAACCATATGATCTGCAAAAAAACATGTGTTTAGCAGCTGTCACTTCTGACAGTCAAAATTTAGGTATATACCTAAATGTTGACTGTCAGAAGTCAGCTGTGAATTGTCAGTCAGCACCAAAGAAGCCATGGGGTTACTGTAGCTCTAATGCAAGGACGTAGAAAGGAGGGGAAGATCAGGGACTTCCCCTGGAATTTAATAAACCCCCTTAGGGCAGGTGCATACATACGTATAAAAACTTTGACTTGCTAAATATTTAGTAATATTTTCTAGCGGACTCGCCCCTAGAAAAAAAAACTAGCTTTCCACGCCCTTGCTTCCTTGTCATTGGTCTCCATATTATATCTGTCTTGTTCTCCCCAGTGTCATAGCAGTATTCCATAATTATTGCTGTATTTAGTTTCGTAGATTAAAAGTATCCATCCTACTGTCATGCATTTTTTAGCCATTTATACAAATAAAAATAAAAAGTAAATAATATAAACCTAGATAGCGTATGAATGTATACCTATTAACAATTTTTCATTAGAACAAGGCTGATATTTGCTTATACTCTGTCTTGGTCCCTCGGTCTATTTGAGACTAATAGTATAAATTAGATCCAAATACCCTCAATATTTGATGAACACTCGTAGAGTGACGTTCACCGAGACCAGGCCTTGTGGTGTTACTGCTGAGAGCACGTGCTCAATTTGCCGACAATTTTTGGAAAAGTTTTTTTTAAGCGTGCCTATGGGAATTTTCAGAAGTAGAATGAGATATTAGAATATTTCGTCATCATTTTTATTTTTATCTATTATAATAATTTGTTATTATTGATACTGTAAAAAAGAATAACAGATTTAGACAAATAAATATGTTTATTCAAGTACACGGATTTTTCAAACTGCCCGGATTATTCGCAGCCAAATAGTTGAAAGTATTATTAGGAAATATAATCGTTTGATAGTAATGATAATAATTTATACTGCTATGGCTAAACATTAATAATAAGACTACTATTGTACTCTTATTCATTTGGAGAGGAGGTGTAAAAAAAAATACGAATAATGAATCACATTAGGAAAACCACTCCTAGTACACTCGACTGAATTTCGAAGCTTGACCTCTCAAGTACAAATCATACACTCTCTTGCGAGCTTGTCTCCTTGGACCACGGGCCCACCGATGTGGGTCTGGAGTTTAGATCTACGATTCTTGCTCATTATTAAGTCGGCCCTACACGTACAGGCTCACCGTACGGTGACGCCTGTCAGGTCTTACCTGACAGGTCTTCTGCCCCTACACTAGTCAGGTTTACCTGTCATCAGATCACAGTTCTACTCTGATCTTGTTGGAATAACTTTCTTTCATGCTTTCCTAAAATTGCTATGCAGATTATTGATTTTATTTTTCATTGTTTCGCAATTCGCCCCCAGATCTACAGTCTTCAACAATTGTGCTAATCTGTCGTACGATGCCTCTTTCCGTGCCCGATCTGAATATTCTTCGCTTTTAACCTTCCAAAGGCACGTTTCATTTTTATACATCTCCAAAAATACATTTGTTAATTTATTACTGCACGCTTTTGGAGCTGCCATTTCTGTAGTAAACACTTTATTTAAAAATAACTACTTTAAATAGTATTTAAGAAATTGAAAAAATTATTTAAATGTTGTAAATTAAACCCAATTTTATACGTATGTATGATCATTAATCATGTAATCCCTAAGTGGATTACAGGGATTCAAATAAAAAAAAAGAATGAATCTTTGAATGAGTAGGTGAGATAGAAGTGCATACAAAAGAAGGCTATGCCA
>CABFWO010001393.1:0-52977 GCA_902155825.1 Timema genevievae
TAATACACGTCTTGTCAGAGGTGAAGGAAGGGTTTGGCAATCAGATAAATCTGTGCCAGGACCGAGGATTGAACCCCGGACCGCCAACACAGAAGTCAGACACCTTACCCCTAGACCACCAGGTTACTTATCAAATAATAAATAGAGAAGTAGGCCTATTATATTCACACTTGGATCTTGTTCCAACTGGACACCAAAATAAATACATATTTTTTATAACTTATAAAAAGAGCCATACAAATATTAAACACAGCAGAAGATGTCATCATCCGCCTTCATTTCGTCATTTTAGAATCACATTTTTTGTTTGTTGTCAACAATGATAACATTCTACTGTGTTATTAATGTTATACTAAAGGCATGGATAAAATACATCAAAAGTAAAAATTGATCATTACATGACTTGACGTATGAATAAGTGAAAGTAGATCTAGTAACTTTTCTACCTTTACTATATATTTGTCAAAGTTAGAAATGTCAAGGGTTTTAATATCTCACGATTATTGTGTCCTCTGAAGACAAATATTTACGAATGTATCCCTTTTATTGAAGTTGTGGTAGGAAGACTTAATTAAAACATATTTACTCTTTGTTTTTGTATTCAATAACTAAAGAATTTAACTTCGTTAAATTAATTATTTTATAAGCATTGATATGACTTGTCAAAAGTGATTGTTGCAGAACATTTGGTTTGACGTATGGAATTCGCTATAATAACTTTAGTGACTGTCAAGATACCTACTCCTGCCGCCATTATTTTATATTTTGTTTTAAGTGGCTCTATGGAAATCTACGTTCATTAGAAAGTTCTCATGACGCAGGGATTCCCAACCTTTTTGTTTGGAGGAACTTTAGAATATTTAATTAATCTTGGGGAGCCCCTACCTCGTTGATACATACTAGGTTCGACAGGGGTAAATTACAAAACATATGTGTGAACCAGTAGGCTTGGGAAATAGTAATCAACTCAGGTTTTTGAATAAAAATAGTTCCACCAACAAAACAAAAGCTTTAGTAAATTCTCGCGAAACTCAAGTGTTTCCCTCCTTTTCCCTAGTACCCTTTAATTGACAATTCATGACTGACTTACTGTTAACATAATTTTTCTTAGCACCGCGTCTTACTATCCGTTCAGGTTATACGCTTATGTTCTAATTATGCAAATGGTTTTAAGGATTTGGAAGGATATATTTAGACCAAGTGTACTCGCATTTGCGTGGATGGAGAGTGTAAAACTACCCTCAGTACACTCGACAAGGATTCGAACCTTGATCTCCCCATCTAGTCTACTGCGAGAGCAGCGCGCTAGACCACGCGGTTACCGAACCGGGTGTACACATAATTGACAAAACAAATAATAAATTTCCAAAGTTTTTAATATGATCAAGATTTTTGTATTTTAACTCGTCATAATGATTACTACTGCTTCCGGCGTCAAAGTCTGGGCTGTCCGTCTTTACTATACTAGGATTATGATAGGAAGGACTTTTTAGAAAATATAAACAGATCAAGATTGTTAATATTTGATTATATCATTAATGTTATATTATAGGTATCTATCAATAACAACAGCTGAAGATTACATTACTTGACGTATGAATGAATAAAATAAGTTTTAGTAACTTTTGTTACTGTCATATAAGTTTCTTCCTACCAAGAACCTACTTAGTAAAATATGTCTTGCACGAAACAAAAACATTGTACTGTAGTCGGAAATAAAGGTGGAAAACGAAACATAACCAAGAAATAAAGTAAAGTATGACATACCCTCTAGTGTGGCGATTGTCAGCGGTCAGCGGTTTGTTAGAAATAATATACTAACAGGCACGTAGCTCTAATAAAACTACGATAGTAGATAAATGAAGCCGCGGAGGTAGAAAATAGCAAACTAATCAGCGCAGCGAGTCGGCCAAGATGACACCCGGTTGAGCTACCTTGGCGGACTGACATGCCATGACAGAGTACCCCCACCTTCAGGTAGCGGCTATACGTAGTGCTTCATTTCAAGGTCAGGTCGGCCCCAATGTCCTACTCCTCCGATGATAATTATTATCACTGACCCTCTACCCTTGTTAGATTAAACCATGACGTCTTCTGAACAGCTGCTGTAAACTGAAAACCAAACACCTATTTACACCATTTAGCAGCTAATTACGACTTTATTACAGGGCCTTATCCGACACCTAGAGATCTACTTTCACGTATTCTATCGCCAGGTCATGTGATATTCAGCTGCAACTTTTATATCCTCAATAACTAAATAACGCTATTAAAATAGTAAAATGTTATCTATTTTGGCAGAAAAAAAAGTAACTATGCTGTTAGATTTTTTAAATTGTGTCGGAAGAAATAAAATAAAGATGTTTTTTTCTGTTTGTTTTAAGGAAAGAAAAGTGTTGCCAGGGGATAGCCTTGTAGTATTATACAGGGTGGGACAGAAACAACTATACGATATATATTGAGGAAAGTGATAGACAACGTGCGGAGGTTTGGCTGACGTCCAGTGGTGCTCACCTAAGTGATATTATCTTCACAAAGTGTTGTATGTAGTTTGCTTTTATCTTTCCAGTGAATATTTACTTTTCAAAGTGTTGACTTTCAACTAATTGTTTGGGCCCCACCCTGTATAAATAGTAGAGATTCTGAGATCAACCAATCCCCCATTCAACCTGGATTATTCGTTTTAGCACCGCGTATTACCACCCGTTCGGGTTATACGCCGATGTACTAATCAAGCTGATGGTTTTAGTGATTAGAAAAGTTAAATCATTAGAAAGTGCACACGCATTTGTGTGAAGGGAGGGTGGAAAACCATTTTGGGAAAAAATAACCTCAGTATACCCGACCTAGATTCGAACCTTGATCTCCCCATCATCGGCAGTCTAGTCTACTGCGAGAATAGCGCGTTAGACCATGCGGCCACCGAAGCGGATGGGATGTATGACTCGTCAGTAAGCCGACAGATTGGCTGTCTCCCGACACCAGACACCACACACCACACTGGACTATAAATACCGCCCTTAGTATTTACAAACGGACTTGCCATTGTATCGAGATTTTTTCAGGAGAGATTTAACGTTGATTTTCCAAACCACACGATTATATCAGCAGACGACCTATACATTATTGTGGATTTTGAAAAGACACAACATCCAGACCCCCTGAAAGGAGACACCTGCATTTAACCATACCAGGAATCGAGCTCAAGACCACTAGTTCATCTGACAAACACGCTACCGACTGAGATAAGAGCACACAAGTCGTGTGTTTGTATCCCAGACAAGAGCACTTCCTTTTAGTGTTCCTATATTCTCCTTAAAAACTAATGCGGGTGAACTTACAATCCGTTATTCCTCATCATCATGTTTAACACTGAGTCGTTAACAAGGGTGTGGAAAGATGATTTTTCTTAAGGAGATCCACTAGAAAATTTTACTATAACTTTAGCCAATTAAAGTTTGTCTGAACTCCCAAGGGGGAAAGGGGTCCATCAAAATTAAGGGGGGGATCCGAATCCCCCGACCCCCCTTTTATTAGTAATCTACCTTTGACCAAATTTTCTCCCCAAATATAAGTATTCAATACTATTTTTCGTGTCGAATACACCCAGTGACTAATTTTAAACAAAATTGCTAAAGATATTTTCTAAAAATTTCAAATTTTTCATAAATAGTATTAAATTGAAATCCTATTGATATTTAAAAAAAAGGCTGTAGGTAGTACCATATAATAGATATCAAGTTTGAAACCAAACTATTAAATCGTTTTATGTTATGGCCCCAGAAACAGATACCCAGGGGTACACACAATGTCCAGGTACACTCTTTGGGCTCGCAGTGAGAACATGGTCGAGACCATTGACGGGGACGTCGGGGTTTGAATCCCGGCCGAGTGTACTAAGGTTAATTTTTCATAAATTATTTCCCTTCATGCAAGTGCGGGTACATCTCCTCTAATTATACCTCTAACATTATTACAACGATAGTGTAAATGAGTAGCCTATTTATAAGTAAATTCTAATAGGTAATGTTTCGTGGGGAATAGTTTGTGCCGGTGGTTCTAACCGGGTGTGTGGCGTATATCTGAAACACATATATATATGTAATTAGCACTGATATTATATTATCGACAGGCCACAACTATCTTACCACTGATTACCTTCTCCCAACAACCTTCCACAAACTTGTATGTTGTTAACATTTTATGTGTGATTACAAACCTTTCATAGTTACAACATAATGTTTCGAGTAAACAGGTGTGTGTTGAAAGAATAGTTGAGGAAGGGCAGTAAACCAACCTACAAGAGCTACAAACTCCGTATCTGAGGAATGTTCTTCTATTTACCTGCTCTTTCCTCTCGTTAATTCCTCAAGTAAGATCTTACAGGTGATAGTAAAAATGTTTACCACATTTTCTTGGACCCCACTTAGTCGACTCATTCCAAGAAACGTCCTTTGTTTTCCAATATTGAATGTAGGGAAATAAAGGCAGTCGAAATGTTGACAGAGGTAATTTTACAATCGTAGGTTTTACAACCTGCATCTTGAAGGCGAATATTAAAATAATAATTAACTAGTATTTATGTTTGATTACATACACAATTAAAACTGTAGTAAAAGAAAAACCATAACATTAACTTTTTATTATATGAGGATATTATTTAAGGGGGGTTCAAAAAATCCCAGGGGGTTCAGACCCCCTCCCCCTGTTGTGGCCCCAGTAATAGAGACAAACCCAGGCGAATGCAAGCATAAGAAACAAAATTAAGTTTAAAAATAATAAGTTTTGAAAATAATACCCCCAATCCTAATTTTTTGTCAAACAGTAATGCATCTATCTACTGATATAAAAGCTCGATCCCCTTTAAAGATAGTAAACTTACAATGGGAAGTCTATACCTTTCGATAGTTGTTAGATTACAGGGTTGGATTCTGGTTGTTGTGTCTGACTTTACATAGGCTGAATATGAGTCCCCATGAATATTTTATCTCAAAACTGTTATAATCTATGTTTTATGGAGTAGTAAAGTTACTTATTTCCATGACACGAAGCTACTTCAAGTTGTCATAAAGGAGTTTCCTCAAACACAAACGTGAGATTCCTTTCTGCATTCCAACACTATAGTATGACGTCAGAGAGCTTCTTCCTTAAAAACTGGATCGAACGAAACATCCGCGAAGGGAACAAGATATTCCAGTTGTGATCACTACAAATGGTTAGATCCATTCACGACAAGGTCTAACGATCTAGACGGATCAGTGATAAACTAAATAAACTCATTTCTTACACTCTAACAAATGACGCGGCCATTGTTCAGACATAAACACGATATTTGATATTTTCTATGAAGAAAAATACTGTAAACACCAATCAGTAATGTTTTATTATAAAAGTTGTAAGTTATTTCGAATAGAGTATAGAAGGTTTTTTTTCTCTTACTATCTCTCGTGTGAACCGGAAAGTGGATAAAAAATATTTAAAAAAACTAGACACATTAATGTTCGCGAACACGCGAAGCCCCGTTGCCGACACATATGTGTGCTAACACATCAACACCAGCCGACACACATGTGTGCTAACACATCAACACCAGCCGACACACATGTGTGCTAACACATCAACACCATATTATTCATACCAGGTAAGTAGAGAGTGAATGTAAACAAAACCTCGGGAGGATTATCTACACCTGAGATTTAGATCTTAGGAGACAAGATAGGATCGAATTATAGGGTAGTGCACCAGCATTCGTCCGTTTATTATGTGTGTTTTTAATCAAGCACCACTTCAAACTAACTCTAATGTGTCAAGGATGAGGAGGTTGAATTTTGAGGAACTGTATCGGGTTTCGCGTGAAGGGAAAGTAGAAAACCATTTCGGAAGAACCACCATAAGTACACACGACCAGGATCGAACCCCAATCTCCCCGTCATCAACAGTCTAGTCTACTGCGAGGGTAGCGCGTTAGACCACGCAGGTTATGACATAATATAATTCCGCCAAGGGGCGCTACCTTTCTATTTTGTTCACATCGCACGACGTCAAGATCTATATCAGTTGTTTATCACATCTACAGCTTTTAGAAAATATTTGATAATAAACAAAACTAGGTGAAGTCACTCGTTACGATTTTTCCTGTCCCGCGTTTCAATACCCGTTCGGCCTACCCTGATCTAACGACCCTAATGGGGTAGGTATGAGGAAGGTAAAATTTAGAGAAAATTTTCTTGCATTTGCGTAGTGAGAGTAAAAAGTCATTTTGTAAAAATAAAAAATAAAAATGTGTACACCTAGCCGAGGTTCAAACCCTGAGCATTAAGGGCATAGAAGGGGGGATCCATACCCCCTAGGGGAGCTATGTGTACAAATAGTAGTACATGTAGTTACATTTTCTAGGGAGTCCCTTAGATAAATGATCTCTCTACGTGTTTGCAAGTGAACACCGTGTCACAGACAAACCAGCCGCGGGCCCCAGTTTGAGAACTATTTCTCAAAGATATCCTGCAGGTACAGTACATAGCTTGTAAAAAAAAGAAGGGAACCATAGTAACCATATTAACAAATACATTTTTCGAGGTTTCGATAATCTCTCTCGAAAGTGTGAATTGAAACCGACACTTGTATTATTACAAAGTATGATAATGTCAGGTTTTTGTCAGATTTCAGACACAGCTGAAGGAAGCACGGATCTTACCTCAGAATGTGGCAGACACTGTGGGATGCTGCTGTCGCCAACACTACACTACATCCAGACCTTGAACGGGACGCAAATCTATCGTCGACTGTTCGATTCTTAGTTCACTTCATTGAGTGGTCAGTCATTCACACGTGTTCACACAACATTGAGTCAGGCTGAAACTTGTCAGTTCAGAATGTACGTCAGACACAATCGATACACTGAACTGAACGCAGACAAAGTGTCGAAATTAATAACATCGATTTTATAATACTCCAAGTATTGGTTAAAAATTGAAAACCTCTAAAGTCATTTATGTGTATAGTGCATGCCTTTTACAGTTGTTCGTCAAATAAAGTTGAAAAAACTACTCCTTTAAATGTCAAGAAATTATCACCGTAGGCGGCAAAATAAGTCGAATTCATCAACACGTTAAAATGACGCAAATTAAAATTTAGTAACACTGTCATTTAATTTGTCGGAGCATCAAACATTTGCCAGAGAAAAATCTATAATATTGACTTAAACATGTGATCAATTGATTTGAGAAGTCTTGCTTCTACCGTATTTCCCATTTTGGCGTTTTCTCTTCTAGTAAACTACCGCACCCTCCAGTTCTTTGAGACTGTGTCGACCGGCCGGCTTGTTACATAGTAGCCTGCAGAGTTGGAAGCAGGCAACACACACGACAGCCACGCTAGGCGGGACGACTCGCTTCCACTGCGCAGGCGTCGCGAGGAAACTGTGCTGTGGTTGGACGAGACAGGTCACACCACACGGCTGGTGTGGCCAACAATCACACAAATAAAAGAAGCTAGACAGACTTTTACGATTACTTTCAAGATACAGTTCAATTTTCATAGGAAGGGACTTATGAAACATCTATAAAAATACTTTAACACTACGTATTACTACCTGTTCGGGTTATACGCATAGGTACTAATTATGTTAATGGGTTAGGAATTAGGAAGGTTGAAATTAGAAAAATGTACCTGCATTTGCGTGGAAAATAGCGTAAGTCCAATTTTGTAAAAACCAGCCTCAGCACACCGGACCGGGATTCGAACCTCGATCTCTTCGTTATTGATATTGCGAAAGTAACGCCTTAGACCATCCGGCCAACGATGCAGATTCTAGAAGTCACTAGATCTACTTTAACGTATTCATACGTCAAGTCAAGTGTTCTGCAGCTTCCACTTTAGATATATATTATTATTATTACCTATTAACTAAAGTTAATACTATAGTAAAATGTTGTATTTTCCAAAAGGTCTTTCCTACAAAAATTGTACTGTAAAATACTTGGACCGATACAAATCAAAATTGTGTTTGTATGTTTGGGAGAAACAATTGAGACGTGAGTCACGTGACGCTAGTTCCACGGTGGCCCGGACGTGTTGTAGTCACGTGACGCTAGTTCCACGGTGGCCAGGACGTGTTGTAGTCACGTGACGCTAGTTCCACGGTGGCCAGGACGTGTTGTAGTCCCGTGACGCTAGTTCCACGGTGGCCAGGATGTGTTGGGGTAACGTGACACTAGTTCCACGTGTTGTAGTCACGTGACTCTGCTCCTCTCTCCAGTCACGGGAAACTCTCAGTTCAATGTTCCAATGATAACACAAGCAACGTCAGCTCCTTTGGGCGAGCTGTTCTCACCAAGATCACCGACCTTTCGGATCAATGAAGACCAAGCGAACATTTGGCTTTTATCTGGTGGACGATTGTTCGCAAGACAGGCCCAAACAACAAAGAAATTATTTTCAAGAGGAGGTAAGAGAGAGCTGAGAGAAAGAGAGGGATGAAAGGGAAAGAGGGGGATTAAAGAGAAAGAGGGGGATGGAAGGGAAAGAGGGGGATGAAAGAGAGAGGGATGAAAGGGAAAGTTACCAACAGAAATTTGCCACATCAACACAAGTATTGTATTTTATAGTTAGTTATCATAAAATCATAACCTACTTCAATGGCCGCATGGTCTAAGGCGTTACTCTCGCAGTAGACTAGGCTGCCGATGACGGGGAGATCGAGGGTCGAATCTAGGTCAGATGTACCAAAGGTGGTTTTTCCCCATTTTCTCTAATTTTAACCTTCTTTATCACTAACCCATTAGTGTAGTTGTTATATAAGAGTGTAACCCGAATGGGTAGTAAGACACATTTCTAAAATATATATATATGTACCGTATGGGAACAAAAAAGGTTGAATACCACTCGACTAGTCTATTGTGAGAACGACGCCATAGACCATGTGGCCCCAAAGTGGGTAATGAAAGTGTTAAGAAAGGTCTCAAACATTATTTAGTTCGAACAATTAATCAAGAGTTTAAAAGGGTTTAAATAAAAAGGTTTGCGAAGGTCACTTTTTAAATGGGAAGTGAGGATTGAAAGATGCGAAGAAAAGTCACTGTCGAAGATAAGGCTTTAGTTGTCACATGATACTTATTATGAGAGTGTGACTACATAAACAACTTACCTGGGGTTTATACAGTTTAGTTTCATCATGAACCGTTTCCAACCTGTGGCCGAGTCTGTTTAGTAAGATGCCTCCATCTCACTCTGTCCTTCCACCATTCTTCTCCTCTCATTTGCACACTTACTGCTATCTCTGCCTCGGTCTCTTCCTTACATACTTCATATCCATTAGTCTTCTTGGAATCCTCTCCCTTTCCATCCTCATTACGTGCCCATACCATCTCATCTTTACTTCCACAACTATCTCATGTACCCCCTGTACCCCATTTCTTGACCTTACAGCTTTATTCCTAATCCTATTTCTTCTAATGACAGCTAGCATGCTCCTCAAAAACCTTGTTCCCATGGCCTCCTCCACTTTCCTTGTTTCTCTTTCATCCAAAAACAATACCAATGTTATATGTTTAGTTATAAAGTTTTGAAGTTTAGTTTCATGTTGGTACAAAATATAAATTTTGTTTATTTAAGTTGGTATTGTTTCATTTTTAACTATACTGACAATATCTTCAGCTTTTAACATAAAAATGACGAATGTGTTTTAAAACGGATGTTTTACGTAAACTGGATTCAAAGTTCAATTGCATAATAACAAGAGGTGAAAGGAAAATGCTTTTAGTGCAAGATAGAAAAGTCATAGTTCAAGCAGTTTACTGATGGCCTTAACCAATTATACCAAAGGTCACGGGTTAATAAGTTTGATCGAGTGTTAATAGTTTCGAAACATCGTCACAATAAATGATGTGGAACTTTATTTTTGTAGGTTTTGGTACAAAGTTAAATAATTATTACTTAATATTTTATGGGGATTTAAAATAAGAACATGAACTTTGAACTCAATGTCATGCAGTGGATAATTTATTATTTTACATAGAATGTTTAGTTTGCCAGAGTGAATAACTATTTAGGAATAACCATGCTCAGTGTACCCGACCAGGGTTTGAATCTAAAGCTCCCCGCCGCTGCAGTCTATCGCTAGTGATAACCAGGCAAGTGGATCCTATGATTATTCTAAATTCAAATTAAACTTGTGAGGTGTGGATCTCTGCAAGGGTAAGATACCGCACACAGGATGTTTGTCTCAATCTGGGACTGTCCTAGCCGAACGTTTGGCACAGTTGTAAAAACATTGTGTGTTTGATTACTTCTGACTCGCGGTCCTCCTATATCCAGTGTCTGCTCAGTCGTTTGATGGTTGGATTAGGTCTGAATCAATGAAAGAAAGAATTCTGTTAGATTTTAGTCCATATATTCTATCTCGGTTGGTACGAGATCTCCCATTTACTTACTAATACTGCGCTAAACACCCTGTATATTGGTTCAAAGGAGCCGCTATATGGGGGAAAGGGGGTATATGTCAAATGTCCTACAGCTGAAGAATCCTCGGCCTTCCTCCCCCATGAACATAAATGTAGTTTTTCCATAGTATATTAAAATATGACACCAATTAGCAAGTAGATTTGGACTTGTTCTACTATTGCCCTCCCTAGAGACAAATTACCCAAACCTAACTAAACAGATTATCCCTAAAAATTTGCTCTTCCTTCTTTTATAATAATCTGTGCACCCTTCCTTTACCTTCTTACAGATATAATACAAACCCCCTCAAACAGCGAAAAGAGGTTTTCCTTAAAGAGATATATTATAATAATTGTTGCTGAAACAAGGGAGGAAGACAGAAGGGGTTAGCTTGACAAAAGTTTAATTAATACTGCTTTATTTACTGGCTAAACATTATAGGAATAAAGGTATACTAAAGTGTCCATCTTGATGTTTAGGATTAATGCCAGTACAACTTCAACAGATTGTGGATTAATCCTCTTGTGAATATGTAGCAGGTGTCAGGACATGGGTATCACGCTAAAGTACTTAACAAAGGAAAAATTATATACAGTTTTCTGGTAAGTGCTAGTTCCTGTCCTTCTATCCTCCTTTCAATGATTAGTTTCAAGTACTTTAAAATTATAGAACCTGATTATTGAATGAAAAACTTTGACCCCTACTATTTATAGAATGCATACAAAATATGTATCAAAATAACAACAAACACTTTTTATTTAAAAAAAAACAGGTACATATTTATTATTTATTTAATTTAGCTTCATTTCACTTCACAGCGGCTTTGTGAAGCGCAGGATCGTCAAAGATTAATTTTCTTTCCGAAGGTTTAGGGTCACTCTCAGCTGTAATGAACAGTTAAGGAAAACATTAAATATTCTGAACTAAAATTAAAAATACCAGATATAATAAATCTTCAACATTTGTATAGATATGAAATAATTTTTATATATTATTTCTGTTGTCATCATCCCTTTTTCTCAACTGATACAAAACTTACAGCGATGAATGAGGTATCAGAGGATAGGACTTTTTACCAACTTCTGACATAGCATACTCAGTTTACGTTAAAACACATTGTTTGTTTAAATAAATCTAACAATATTTATATCAATTACCGAAAATAAACTCTTTGCTATTTTGTGTATACACTTCGCAACAACCCAACAAAAGACTAAATAATTTTTTTTGGAGAGGGGAGAGGGGAAGGTTGAATGTGCGAAAGTTTCGCAAGGCCACTGTCATAACAAAGTGACCCAGTAGTTTCCTATCAGTTCATCCACCTTTGTCTATCCTGGAACACAACACAGATAATGGGTGACTCAGCCATCACTTTATTTTTATAATCAGAGCTAGAGGATTGGAGGAAAGTTCAATTCACTCTTTCTACTTCACAATTGAAGGAAATTAGATAAGTTATTTTTAGAGTTGGGTCGAATCCTAAATCTCGAATCAAAATCAGACTCTTGGAAAAATTATAAGAGGAATAAAATAGTAACTAAGTGTTAAATTATTGGTCTGGGGTCTGGTTGTTGAGTTCATCCTATATCTATAATAGGTTCTGAACCACCAATAAGTAATATTAGAGCTCCGAGACAAATTCCACTCGTGGAGTCTTGAAAGTTCAAATCTCGTGCATGCGTTGTAATAAGTTACCGTAGTTCCATCTATCAATGAACCACTGAACTTTTAGCCAGTCTGAATACTTCCTATTGAAGCTATTTGATGGAGTTACCAGTTCAATGACCATGAATAAAGCAATAAATGAGAAAATGTATAGGATAAGAGTGCACAGGAAGGAAAATGGTCATGACCTTTCAGACAAGAGTCGATTGAACCAACACACACCTAAACTGACACTTACAATAAGTTGGGACTGCGAGACAGATATATTGGGAGAATAAGCTCCCAAAGACATTTACAGCATACGTTCAGTAATGTGTGCGCCTAATTAATTAGGTCATAAGTTTGAATCCTGGCAAGGTTGAAACAAATATTATTGATGTTGTAGGATGTTTTAGAAGTGATAAATTAACGGCCAGAAGATTTGTTGTTGTGTCTGACCTAGAATTAAGTTAGTCCGGTGTTGATGTAAACAAATGGTCCAGAAATTATATGTTAATCCATCTAAAACCACACAACTGTGCTTTGGTTAGATATTTTTAACGAGGGTATTAAAGGATATTTATGAAGCAGCTTGAAGATCCCAGTTCCGATGGCCATGGGAATCCCCATGATGATGGACTCACTAACTCCTGTGATAGCATCCTTCTGGCCAAAATACGCAGCATCAAACAGGTGGTCAGCAGTCTTCTCAAACTACAAACACAACAATCGTGGTCTTACAACTTGCTGTTAGACAACTTAATTGGAACACAAGCTATACTCAGTTTTGAACAAGGTGTTGAGGGTGAACAAATATTTAATCGTATCAGTAGGTCCCAGGAACAAGATGAACCTACCGAGGCGAGGTTGAGCACAGACTCCTTCATCTTGGAGAGTCCATGTCTGGTGATACCGAGCACCTCGCCGCGACTCGTCATCAGGTCTGCCACCAACATGGGGTGACGTCGGTCAATACTCATACCGTGGTTCTCCATCACCAGCTTGATCTCCGTCATGATGGTAGCTCTGGACATAATGTAGCATTAGCTCACAGAACTATGAAAACAGTTATTAGGTTGATGAAATTAAAAATAACAATATAATCATGATATCTAAAGATATGCATTCACACCTGAGACAAATGAATATAAATGTTTAAAAAAATACTGATTTATGCTACATAGTGGACAAGAATTATAAAATAATATGGCAATTAATAATGAGTACTGCTTCACCATTTTAAAATAGAAAAAGTTTTCTTAACTTTCTAGAACTAATTATCTTTTTAAAACAGAAATTTAACAAACAAAATTACTTACCTTATTATTATATCTCTATAAGGAAAACCTCTTCTCGCTTTATGAGGTGATTGTGTTATATTTGATCAGCGTGACAATCAACCATCACCTCTTTGTCCAATGACAGCAGTGTAAAGTGTGAACTGTGGTCTTCTGTTCATTATAAAAGCCAAATTGTGTTTGTTCCTTTTATATGTTTTCTATCCACCTTTCCTGTACCTTCAAATACAATACAATTACCTCATATAGCAAAAGGAGGTTTTCCTTATAGAGATGAATTACTTTAATGAGTACATTAAATGTTACTATAATCTCAAACATATCGTTACCAATTTGTATTAGTTATTAATAGTCAAGATCAATTAGTGCAAATCATTGAAGTATGATCAATTAGTTTCTGTAATTGATAAGACTGAATCAGTACACCTCTAGACCACAGGTAGGTGACAAAGTATTTAACCTCGCTGAATAAGACAGGGGACATTTGAAGGTGAGGTACCTTGCGGCTTCTATTCCGAGCGTGGTGAACACCTCGTACGTGTTGTTTGAAGTTGTCTTGGTCCCCTTGACTCCAGGGGTGGCCATGACCTCCCTGAGATTGTCACCCTCGACAAACAACTTGTACTTGGTCTCTCCGCCAGAGTCGTCGTTGTGGATCACTGCTCGGTTCACAGAAGAGAGGCCCTGGGACATGGAAGATACGTGTAAAATAGATAGAGAGGCGTTTGAATCCTTGACAATATTAGAGATTCGAGGATTTGAGAACATTTCAAATTAGAGACTCAGCCCTAAACAAAAATTTTTATTTTTTTAAGTTTATAATTTTTTTCCAAGATTTGAATTTGAATTCAGAATTTGTAAATAAATTAGAGATTCGAATTTGAGATTTGGATTCATAAAATAGTAGATTCTAATTATAAAAATTACATATAAATAATATACACACAATAAAGATAGTCAAGTTCTATTTTTATTGGATTCTAATTTAATATTCCTTTTTAAATCTGAAATCCAAATTTGAATACTGAAATGTTTAAAAATGTGTAATTTTAGTAAAAAGTAAACATATGAAAGCTAAACAATAAATATAAGAAAATTAAACTTTATTTGTTCATAAAATTAGTAATGGTGCGCAGATATTAGAGATTTACAAGTGACTATCAACCTCGAATAGTTGTTGCGAGTGCTCGAAAATTTGACTTTGAAAAGAGTTTCAGGAACTGCTTGAAATTGCGATTTTTACAAAACTTGAAAAATTTAAGTACTAGAAATTTTCAATCTTTTTCTTGAAACTTCTTAGTTTGATTAATTTTAATCAATTTTAAGAATTTCATATCAAATACTGTCCCCCAATATTTCCTTTTATCTAACTAAACAAAATTGTACAATAATTATATTAGATTTATTTAAAAATTTGAATTTGTATTATTATACATTTTTTTTTCAAAAATAAATTTAATTCTAAAAAAAATATGATTTATGGTTATGCATGAATCTATAATATAAACATTTATTGTAAAAATAATGCTCTATACTACTCGAACTCGAAAAAAAAAAACTCCCTCTTCATTCAGACCACCCCCCACACTAATCGAGTAGTATTTCGGCAAAGATCTCATTATCAAACAAAAAGAGAAGAGGGTATATATTTTTAGTCTAGGATTTCATTCTTTCCTTAGTCATCAGATACTTATAAGGTTAGTTGAGAGGAGAAGATGGAGGTCACAGGCTGGAAACAGTTGATGATTATGACGAGGATAATAATTACCGGCACCAACATACCTTGATGACAACTTTCGGGACAGTTTCCTTAAGGGCCTGAAGAGCGTAGTTGATACTGGCGTGAGCTTTGTTAGGTTTTACTGTTATGATGGAATCACCAACAACTCTCACCAAATCAGGTTTAATCTTCAACCGAGATGTGCAAATACTGAAACAAGACAGTGAGTAAAAACTACAACACTTTCACATCCTTTTATAAATTAGAAAATATACCTTGTTAGTTACAGACTTACCTTGCATTATTCCACTATAAGATAGGGTCATGGTGTAATCTACCAAGGTAAACATAGTACCCTGTTGCACCAAAGTGTATTAGCTACAGTCTCACAAGTCCTACACTATCCTGTCTTTACGACCAATCAGTTTGACCAGTTTCTGTCCCCACTACCTTATTTATTGGGTTCTACCTCCCGTAGACCCGCCACCCTGAACATTTTACAACCCACACCCACACAAGTAGACAATGAGCCATTCAGCACCAGACTCACAAGGCAAGGCAAGGACTTGCCATTTTCCAATTAGATTCAAAGTGACAAGTTTACTATTTAATCTGTCAGCCAGAGCCTGAATATCTATTTAAATCTCGCAGATATCTAACTAAATGTATATCAAACATTATTATCCTTGGTTAAAATATAACGTAGCATGCTAAGTAGTCGTGTGGAATTCAAAACTTTTTTTAAACCATCTGACCTGTAACGGATAGACTCGGCATCCACCTCCAATTTTAGTAGACGGATCCGCTCAATGTCCAGTTTTAATAGAAGGAAACTGTCGTCTGGTAGATAGTTCTCCTCGATGTACGCACACACCTGGGAAACAATATTACAATAATTTACAATCATATGCACAGTTTAAAAATGCAAGGACACTTATATAGGAACATGTAAAAGAAATAACATCAATAATAAAATACAATTACCTCATAAAGCGAAACAAGGTTTTCCTTATAGAGATATGTTATGTATATCCGCAAGCATAATATTTATAGTACAACAAGAGGCGATATTTTCCCAATCTATCAAATAAAGCAATAATTGCCTTTATCAAGTTTTGTGTATGAAACTTAGCTTGATAGTTTACCTCTCCTAGAGTTGTTTTCTCAATACGACCCTTGACCCTGCGAGCAAACTCAGCGTCAGTGTCATTCTCCAAGTAAGCTGTGATGATAGGAGTGCTTATCTGCTTGCTTGCGTTGATGATTTCCTTGATCCTGACAAAACACAAGGTTTGTCTTATTTGAGTTGCTCTGGTAACAGTAATAATAACCAAACCTACCTAGACGCAGCTGGCCAGAAGAACAGGTTTATGAGCCACTCACAAATAGAACAGCTTTACCTTTTCACTTCCAACAACAAAGTGACTCGCCAGTGTTTGACGACGAGTGGAAGGGAGAAGGAAGAGGAAGTACAAGAATGGAATGAAGAAGTGAAAAAGTGAGGAATGAAATCTAGCATGGCAAAGTGTGAAGTGGTGGAAGAGGGTAAGGTATAATACAACTTTAAGGTTAGATGGAGTACAGCTGAGAAAAGTACAGAATGTAAAATATCTTGGAAGCGTGCATGAAGAGAAAGGGGGAAGTAATGAGAAGTGTACAGCAGGGAGAGTTGTTCTATAGGTGTGTAAGATACCTGCAATGGAGTGTTGTGCTATGGGTGTGTAAGAGACCTGCTATAGGGCGGTGTTCTATAGGTGTGTAAGAGACCCGCTAAGGAGAAGAGAAGTCCCCTTGAAGCGTAAGAAAGTATTGTACAGGGTGTACTTTGTACCCATTGTCACATTTGCAGCAGAAACATGGACAGTGAATGTAAGCGAGACAAGGAAAGTGGAGGACATAGGAGTGAAGTTATCCAGGAAAGAGGAGGGGTATATGGAGTAAATGAGATAGTAGAGGAAGCAAGAGTGAGATGGTATGGACATGTAATGAGGTTGGAAAAGAGAGGATGCCAAAAAAATTTTAGAAATGAAGTTTGTAGAAAAAAGACCTCAAGAAAGAAACTGAATTAATAATTTGGAAACAAGGATGATAAATTTGCATGGGTTGTTGGTGAAATTTGATTTATTTTAAACATCATCCAGATAGAAAAAGAGAATGAAGAAGAATGTTCAAGATTTGCACCAACATTCTCTGAGTGCAGGATTGGAGCTCACCTCCCAAGATTGGAGGTACACAGATCCGGTAATTTTACCTGGGAACTCCTTGCGTGATGTTCATTGAGGCGACGCCAGCAAAGTGGAAGGTTTTCAAGGTCATCTGTGTGCCTGGCTCCCCGATACTCTGCGCGCCCAAGGCACCCACCGCGGTGCCTAAACAAATATGTAATTGAACATCTATAGAGTTGGGTCAAATCCACTATTTTATAAGCGTCTGAAAATTGAAAAATGACACCTCGACACGGGAATTGAACCCGAGAACTTTGGCTTAGTATGCCAATGCTTCTTCTATTTTATAATCCCAAAATCTCAAATACGAATCTCCAATGAATCTTGGAGTATTTATGAACATAAGAGGAAACATAAATAAAATACCAGATATCTTCAATTATAAGACACACTATTTATGCAATTTAAACATCTATAAAAAATGGAGTGCATCTTAGCATCTCAGTTCTTTTCAATTTTTTCCGCACTTTGCACTTTGCCTCAGAATAATCAGACTTTGAAGATTAAGTAGACCTTGATATTGATTCAAATGCAGATATTGACAGCTCAGAAGAACCAGACTAATGTTGATTCAAAAGGAAGTGTTACCACATAAGGATAAATAACTGTAGTGTGTTTTTAGTAAATTGGATTCTGTAATAAAAATATTTCTTAGATATAACATAGCTATTTTGCTTTTTTCTGTTGGTGGTACCTAAAAATTAAGGTGCGTCTTACAATCGATTTAGAATCAAAGATATACGGTAGAATAATAGAAAATACAAGGAGTAACTAAATGCTAATATTTTTTCCTTATAATCCATTCATTATAACATTCATACAATCAGTTAAGTGTTAAATCACTGGTCTGGGGTCTGGTTGTTAAGTTTATTCGATAATTACAATCGGTTTTGAACCACCAATAATCAGTATTAAAGCTCCAAAACAAATTTCACCTGGAAAATTAATTTTTTTAGGATTTGAATCTTGAATCCAAAATTTTCTCGAATCCTCGAATGTCCTTAAGGACTCGAGGGCTTTGAAGGATTTAAGGGTCCCATCCCTAGTTTTAAGTTGTTATTAACAGTATCAATTTACTAAATTAATTTAGTTTCAGTTGACTGCTTATTCATGTATTTCTCTGTCTACTATATATTGTTAGCACAATCAAGCTATTGAACATCAGTATCACTATACCTGGCTCTATCTTAGCTCTCATGTATTTCTCCTTGCAAGTATGGAAGAACTCAACCAGCTGAGTCACGGTCAATCTCTCCAGCTGCAAGATAACGGAGGGGAGCGTAGATGACTCTGAATAACCCAGTTTGTATTGTAGGTGTGTCACCCGAGATGCGAATGACTCCATAAACGCCCTAAGACCACAAAAGTAAAACCGCACGGTTATTACAACAAAATATTTTAAGGTTTTAACCCCTTTTGATTAGGTGTTCTAAAACAGTGTATCGCAAACCTAGGGTCACGACCCCATTTGGGGGTCTGGAGTCATCAAGGGGTCATCCATTTTTTTTTATGGATGACAAAGGTATAAACCCTGTTAGGTAAGATGCAGCCTTTGTAATCCTGTAAGCAAAATTATGTGCAGTAAAATTATTTTTCCTCTAGTCATCCAACAGCCTTAAAAACATATTTAAGGCACCAAACATTGACTGTAAATGTGAGAAGGCGTAAGCAGGAGAAAAACTATTATGTTACTCACATGGTCTTCAGTGGGGCGGAAGCCAAAGAAAGCCTGAGGACTGTTCTAAGGTACGATAGCTCTAAAAACTTGATCAAATAAAAGAAATGAAGCGTTTACACCAACCTGAGCTCGTCTTTGAACTCTTTGCTGCAGCCGTCAAAGTCGTCAGTCTTGAGTATTTCTTCGGCGGCCTTGTTGATGCTCGGACCGTCCAGTGGCTCTTCGTCTTTGGCGGGACACTTAGCCCGCACGTGGTCCAGTACCCGCTGGCAATCTACTGGGCAGTCTTTACCTACAACAAAACATTTTTATTTTTAAAATAAATATTACTTTAGATTCAACTTCATGTGCCTCTGTCTAAAGTGAGCTCTGTACTTCGTTACAGACCCTGAATTGTGGTCAGTAAAAAGCTTTATTTTGGGTAAAAATGGAAAGAAATATCTTCGCAAACTTAAGTAATATAGTAGTTATATAAATTACAAAAATTAGGGCTAAATCTCATGTATTTACTTTTGGTCCCAATATGACTGTCATAATAGCCAGATTAATTTTTCAAATATTTTAAAACATATCTAGAGAAAAGCTGAAGGCCATCAAGTAGTGTGTGTGTGAAACTAGCTATGGTTCATATGTACCTTCCATGTACGTCGGGTCGAGACCATCTCCTCCGTACATAAACTGCACAATGTCGCCGATGGAGTTCCTCACTGTCATGTCATAATGCAGGCACAGGTCTTCCAGGGACTGGAAAACAGTCATCATGCATGTTTCAAGCTCACCACCATTTAAAAAAATAATCTCAAGCTAAATTATTTGTAATATATATTTAGAAGCTATAGGAAAGGTGGATAGAGACATAGAAAAGGGGACGAACACAGTTCACACTTTACACTGCTGCCACTGGACAAAGAGGTAATGGTTAACGCAATTTCCAAAAAGAGAGAGAGTGAAAAAAAAGGGAGAAAAAATGAATTGGTAAGGGATGATAGATAGGACCACCAATTTTAATATAAATTTTGAATTGATATTGATATTATTGAAGCTTAGCAGACTCATAATTTTTTCCCTATTTCCCTAGGTTCACTCTTTACTTTAATTCTTCCTTATTTTTACATATTTGTATCCCCTTTTATAAAAATTGCATTACATATTTGAGAAAAGTTTTGACACGAGACTTATCTGAACATATCAGGAGGTGACAGATGATTTTCTTCAAGAGAGAACCATTATCTCTTTGTCCTGTGGCAGCAGTGTATTCCTCATGTCAATGGGAAAGCTGTAATGTGTTTGTTCCTGTCATTCTAGCCGTACTGCCATAATTCAGTTAGTATTTTACTCTCGTCTGCTGAAGGGGACTGATGTACCCCAAAAGTGCCATAATTATGTGTTTTGTTGTGTTTTAGCTATCAACTTTGAGGCCTACAGTTTTCTGGTAAGTCTTCTCTTCAATTTTTAATTTAAAATAGCTGTTTGGCACCATTTTTATTTTGTTCATATCGTTACTGGGATAGGGTTTGAATAAAAGTATAACATTCAAAACATATTTTCAAGGACAAGCTTACACTGTCACAGACAACTTCTTCAGGTTGAGAAAGTAGACTAATATCTACTCCAGTATCACTCAGTTAAGCTATGATCTAGCCGTGTGTTCTATTCCAAATATCTTTATTTTCTCTATCTTACAAGTAAGCATGTGTTATTAAAGCTTTTAGAAAAATGTTCTCCATAATATGTATACTGTATTATAATATTTGTGGCTTAAAAGAAATGAAGGCAAATCTTACTAATGTCACAATTTTAGAGAGAAGATATTTCTGTCCTAGACACAAATAGCTATTATCTATTACTGTCTTATCTTTATGGAAGTTTTCCTTTCACTCTATTAGCTCCCTAACATTATACAAGAAGGTACCAATGTTACATTTAATACTCAAGAAAGTGAGTGAAGGTTATTAGCCCCACCTTAACCAGCCTTCGCTGCATGTACCCCGTCTCGGCGGTCTTCACCGCAGTATCCACCAGGCCCTCCCTACCACCCATCGTGTGGAAGAAGAACTCTGTCGGAGTCAAGCCAGAGTAGAAGCTGTTCTCTACAAAACCTTTGGCTGCTGGAATCTTTGCTGCAATGAACCATTCAGACAGGACAGGATTATTTACTATGGGTGTACAAAGTTTATATATAATATCTCAGAATGGCAATTAATTTGACCATAAATTGAGTACTTAAGCTGTCACCATTTTTATTGGCTATCTTTGCAATTGACAAAGACAGATATAAATATATATATATATGTATATATGTGTGTATGTGTGTGTGCGCGCGTGCATGCGAGTTGGGTCCAATTTATTATTTTATGTATCAAGATTGCCAATTTACTTTCAAATTTCAAATCCGAATCTTAAAAAAATAAAAAATAAATTGTGCAATAAAACAAATTTTAAGTGATTTTAGTGCAATGTTATTTAAATAACATCAAGCATAAAACAATTTGCAGAAAATATTCAAACTATGATTAAGCTTCTAGAATATCTTATATAATATTCAATTCAAGGTTCCTTGACCTGTAGTTTAGCTACTAAAAAACAGCCACAAGGCCGCACATAAACACATAAAACTATTTATAGTGATTAATGAGTGAAACTTACAATGTCGCTCAAAATGTGGCAGTGCTCGGTCTTCAAAGCCATTGGGTACCCTGTGTCCGCTGATAGCTTGTTGGCCCACACAAGCTATCATCTGGGAGATGTTGATGAAGGACCCTTTGACAGTTACAAGCTTTAAACAACTACTAAGACACTTTTCATCACTTTTAGAGTCAGAACATGGAAGAAACCACTAATCGAATTGACCATAGTAGCTTGCAAGTTTAGTCATTATTTGGAGATAATTTATTGACTTTTTAAAAAAATTTAATTTGATATTTTCATTACAAGTTATTGTTTAAAAATAGGCTAACGCTAAATAATTTTATAATAATGGAAATTAAAAGGAAAAATAAACTAATCAGTGTAAATTTAATGACGAGGGAAAGAGGAAAAATGTAGGAAGAATACAACACACAAAGGTGACATCTTCCTTTCTTCTGTCTTCTATATTAAAGACTAGAGACTAAAGTACCTACTTGTAGAAGACAGAAGAAAGGAAGAAGATGTCACCTTTGTGCATTGGATTCTTCCCACATTTTCCCTCATCATTAACTTTACACTTATTAGTTTATTTTTTGTTTTTCTTTATTTTTATCAATTTCCATTTTTATAACATTACAAAATATTGAACTTGCATTTGATTCAAAATTGAAAATAGAAGATTTACTAAATCTTATACAAGGCTATTTATCTTCCTCCGTGTTTCTGGTGATTGTTGACTGATTACTTACTCTTATCTCTGTAGGAATGATGTTTGTGAAATGTGCAGTTTAGTTGAAGAATAATTCAGATTATGTAAATTAAGTACCTTTGGATCCACTAAGTGCCATAACCAGGGGACTGTTACTGGGGTGCAGTTCTCGAAGACAGGCTTTCCCTGCATGGTCTCGGATCACAGACAGTTCCTTCAATATGACGGCCTCCAAAGTCTCCTCCTCGCTGCAACCTGGTTGGCACTGAAGTTTACCTTCCTGCAGCGCTTGAATATACTGGTCGCACTTTGAGTAGCTAGGAGATACACGAGAAACAAAATATTTACCAAACATTTGATACAAACAAATAGTTTTATTATTACTTAGGACACAGGAGGAGGACAGGGAATTTAAACAAGATACCGAGAGAAGTTGGGAAAACAGTGGCCCTGAGTCGGCCTCTTGAAGGAAATCAATCCCCCGACCTAGGTTTCATTCTATCGGAACTCATCAGGAGGGAGAGAGAAACGTCATTAGTCGATAATGTATGTAAACAAACATCAGTGGTTGTAGGGATATTTTCTTTACTGAAATCTAGCGATAAAATTAAGAAACTATTTTTAAAATTAAAATGGATGCTTAATACAAACATTACTAGCATAAACTATTGCATAATAAATACAGATTCTGTTTAAAAATATGAGAATTTGTTTGAAATACTTGAGATTTTGTAAATAATTGACCTTCGTTGTTATTTTGATGAAAATCATGAAATTAAAAACTCGTAATAATAATTAATTTGGTTCTTAAAACAAATTTTTGTGGTTTGAAATCAGATTTATTAACATATTTAGTGAAAATATGGTTTGTGAAAATTATGTTTCTTTAGTTATTAATGCATCAATCAACTCTGATTTTGAGTCAAGAGCACATTTTTTTTAAATCAGCAGAAAACTATATTTTTAGAGGACATTGGACATCATTATGGCGTAACTTGAGCTGAAATATTTTAAGAAAACTTCCTGTTTCATAGAATAAATGACCCACCCTGCATCGAGTAGATCATGTTTAGCCTTCAGCAGCCCTTGTCCTGGGGTGACGTCTCCAATGCCGATGGAGAATCCTCGGTGCATGATGAAGTAGGACGTAAGTCTGGCGAGTCGCCACATGGCCTTGGCGGAGATGTCTTCCCCCCAATCACACAACAGCACATAGAAGATGTTGCTCTTAGAACCAGAGCCAAGAGTAGACTTGTCCATTGAACCGGCCAACAGTTCTGAGTTGCGGATTATAACATCTGTAATGGATACAAATACAGACTTTAAGTGCATTTTTAACAATGGATCCGGACAACTGGGTGTTTGCGAACTGGGCCATGGGAAGACTTGGCGCCAAGACAACTGGGCACCAGGGTCAATTTTTTTGTTTTAATGTTATAGTTGTAAAAATTGAAAACACGCAACTTGCCGGTTAGGTTAATTCATCTTTACAATGTTTATTTTATGCAAGATTACTATTTCTCATAGTTTTTGTGTTATGAAAAAATTCAAAATTGTATAATATTAAGTGGTCTAACTTTATAAATATACACAAATTTAATTTCCTCTGCTATTAATTTTTTTTAAACAACTCCAAAAATGAGTATTTCGTGAAAAACAATCATCACATTTTTACACTGGCGCCCAATCTTTCCAGCGCCCAGCCCAGTTGTTCTAGACTGTTTGATGTTAATCTGCTACCATACTTTATAAGGTAAACCTCTTTAATGAAGTGAATAATATTACATACGCGAGAAGCTCCAATAAATAGGGAGAAAAAATTATAAAAAGGTGAAAAACTAATGTGGCTTTCTTCTTTGTCCAATGGCAGCAGTGTAAATTATGACCTGCCTTTCTATTTGCACTATAAAAGCCATTTTGTTTTTCTATTATTCGTTCTTGTTCAACTGTCTTGTACCTTCTTTCTGGTATAATTTTTCTTGAAAAGAAGATATTATTTCTTCCTCACCAGAACTATACATTGGAGAATATAAAGTTCACTATAAATAGAAGTATGTAGTTCAGTAGAATATCTTTCTTTGTGTTTTGTGTGTTTTTAATGTGTCTCTTCAAATGATAAAGGAATATTTCTGAAAATGTAAAACAATGTAGAAGTGTGAAGTGCAATAGTTTAGGAAGAGAATAAATGAAGAGATAAGTGTTTTTTTCCCCTATCTAAGCTTAACCTAATTCTCCTTTCAGGTTGGCTTCCTTCACTATCAATTTCTTTACAATAATGTACAGTGTTTCTACACCGTCTTATTATACATTTACAGGCCATTAGGCATTAATTCTTTTATAAATATTGGTCAATTAGTAAGCACAGATCTATGGAAATACAAAATAATTTAACTATTATCAATGGCTTTGATAAAACTCATAAAAGCAAAGACAAACAAACTTTCTGAAGCTAACACCTGTTATAGTCTGACTCTGAATTAGTAAAATGAAATATTTAAAGCACAGCCTAAGAAGAGAATTTTGAAAAATGACATCTGGACATGAGGATCAAGCCCGGTGTGACTAACTAAAGAATATTTTGATCCCCCAAGATTCACTAGTAATGTACGACTAATTGTTAAAACGTATGCGTTCTCCTCAATCTAAGAGTTAAATGATCAACATAAACTGTAATACTCACAAGAATCATTGACACACAGTTCTTCATTCTTGCTGTAAGCTCGGCCTTTAGTTTGAAGGTTCGCCTTGATGGGACAGCTCTTATTGGGTCGAAGGATCAGACCAAAGATTTGCTTGCCCGTCCACAGGGCCATCGGCTGAAATAAGCCAATCAGATTTGTTGTACTTGATGTGATATTGAGAAACTTTAATCTATATAAATATATGAGTTGGTTCCAAATATGTCGTTTAGCCTAAGTCTTAGTCTGTATTAACTTTGATCATTAAATATAGTGCTATGACAAGTCTGATAATAAGACTCAGCTGAGTTTCCTGTGTTTAGCAGTTCAGCTGAACATCTCAAAGGGTCGAAGCTGAGCTGTACTTTGATCATTCGAGATACAAGCCAAGTGGGAAGATAACTCAATATTCTTAAAAAAAAAGTTTGTGGGTTTAAATATGTAGAAGTTGAAACAAAATTTTAACACACAACAACAATAATTAATACCAACCAAATAATACCATATACCAATGGTAATATAATAATATTTAAAAAAGAGATGGTCCAATGGCTAAATCATTTTATAGTAGAGGAAATTGATAAAACTAAAGAAAAGGGAAAAATAAACTACTAAGAGTAAATTTGATGAAGAAAGCCCATCAAGGGAAAGAGGAAAATATGGGAAGAATCCAATACACAAAGATAACATCTTCTTCCTTTCTTCTGTCTTCTATAGTAGAAATAGTCAACACACATTTTAACACAAGTAGAATAATATTTCAGCATTGTTGCTTTTATCAAACACAAAGAAGAAAGAAGAGAGTACAAATAACACAAACAATGGATTACTCCATTTTGAATTTAAAGAAAAACTGTTAAAAACTTGGTGGGCTTTCTTCATCAAATTTAATCTTATTAGTTTATTTTTCCTTTTTCTTTAGTTTTATCAATTTCCATTATTAAAAAAAAATCAAATAATATTTACTTAGATTCTGTATTTGATTCAAACTCAAAAAACCAGCTTCGACTAATGGACTAACTTACTTTGCGTATAGCTGGCGGTGGTAGTTCTATGTTCATAGCAATGTCATCCCCTGCCAACAAACATGCAGCCAGTTGGCAGGCCTGACCCCGGTCCAGGAAGTTGTCTTTCTGTGTGAGAAGGTATGCTCCCGTGATGAAGTCCTGTGTGGCCGCAATTAGCAGTTCACCGTTACGAGGGGTCACGAGGTTAGACTTGTTCTAATGAGACAGACGAGAGGATGGTTACAATGTTTCTAGGTGACTAATTGGGGTTTGTGAGTTTTAGCTCAGACCACTATTACTAAGCTACTGTACTACTAATTGTAAGCTAAGCAATTTTGAGTTTGCATAGTGAATATTCGATATTTACTTGAGCTGTTTATGTGGCCGCATGGTCTAAGGTGCTACTCTCGTAGCAGACTAGACTGCCGATGATGGGGAGAGCAAGGTTCGAATCTCAGTCGGGTGCTTTGAGGGTGGTTTTTTCAAAATGATTTTACACTCTCTTCCACAAAAATTAGTGTACACGTCCTCTAAATATAACCTTCCTGATTCCTAAAACTATCAGTGTACATAGGCGTATAACCTGAATGGTTAGTAGGATGCAGCGATAATAAATAAAAAAATATCAACTTGATTCTGCTAGTCAAAAAAGCTATCTTCACTGAATGGGTTTTTATCCTCTTTCCATGCAAATGTAGGTGCCTGTTTACCACGTACCCCCATAAGAACCAGGGCCTCAGCACGAGCCTCCTCTGTCTGCGGCAAGTGTAGGTTCATTTCGTCTCCGTCAAAGTCTGCGTTATAAGGAGTGCACACACATTCGTTGAACCTGAATGTCCTGTGTTCTAGAACCTTGGCTTTGTGAGCCATGATGGAGAGTTTGTGGAGACTGGGTTGTCTGTTGAACAGCACAATGTCTCCGTCCCGCAAGTGGCGCTCCACTATGTCCCCTGGCTGGACGACAACACGCAACACACCGTTAGAACCAACCAGAACTGCTCAGTTCCTTTAGCAATGAATAGTTTTTATGATAGTCAACAATATTAAATGTTGGATTTTGGCCTTTATCCATGTTTTTTCATTTATTTGAGGTATTTAACGTGCACTTTCTAAACCAACTGATTATATCAGCACACAACTTATAAACTAGCTTGAATCTAGAACAGACACGACATCCAGCCCCCTGGCTGTTAACTTATCAGTGTGAAAGGGGAACCCACATTTAGCCAATGGTAAATTTTTTGACCATGCCAGGAATCGAACTTGGGACACTTAACTCAGTATACAGACAAACCAGGAGAAACAACACAAACCCATGAACCATAGCAATAAGTTAACCCAGCAACAGTGTTCAATAGTTGCCGAGACCGGTTACGGTTAGAACCAGGCCGTACTTTTTCTAGCTCCTTTAATGCTATAATTTTATGTACAAGACTCAAAAATATCTTGAAGATTTTAGAGAAAAAATTATCTCAATCTTGTCTCAAAAGTTAAAAACGAATCTTGATAATTTGAGAAATTTGAAAAAATAAATAATGAAAAATCAAAATTGTGCATTAAGAAATTAAAAAACCAAACCGGGAATTTATTATTTCTAATAATACCACAAAGACCTGAAAATAATCCACAATTTTCTACTGAACAGATCAATAACTTGGTATTTTCTACGTGTAATCGACTTGCAGTGAGAAGTACCAAGCCACGGACGGCGCTATGGTGTCGAACGGAGCCGCGACATGGGTCAGCACCAGATAGAATCCCGCCACACCAAGGATATCTATTTTGAGTATCTACACTGCCTGTCTACTCTATTTGGGCAGACGGTCCATTTATTAGGATTTTAAGATTGGAATCCCTCCCGGGACTATTGGTTTATTGCAGTCAGTCATTACACCAACAAAGATTTGTATACACTATTCAAGATGTTGACTACTTCTTGGTATGTAAGGGTGGATCGCTTAATGACTCAGCCACATATGTATAATAGGTTTAAATTGTAATTGGTGTTAATTAGTTTTATATGAGCAGGTGTGCCTGTTGATAGTGCTGGGCAATTAGTTCCTTCTGAACAAATCTTGTTTGATATGGTTGTGTATATTTTGTAGGTTCAGTTTCACTGCTTGGCCTCCAGCCGTGTCAAGGGTCAATTTTTAAACTAAAATAAGATTATTAGGAGGGAAATTCTTTTGTACAGCGGTAGCTCCAGGAGTAAACAGACTACATAGTGATAATTTAACTACCGCCCAAATCTCTATATTTGGGGTTGAACAGCGAAATTGTTAAATAGAAATCACAAAACACAGCGATAGTTTATGCCTTATAAAAATACCTTATGAATTCATTCTGTAAAACCCTCTCTGGTATTAATCCTGCCACAGCCGAGTGAAAATGAAATGAAAACCAAATATCTCATTTATCACAGATTTAAAAAGACAACAAATCAACAGGACTACATAAAATAGTTTCTTGAAACTAGTTTTCCGCTAATTCTCAAGGCCTCACAAGACAGTCGTGGGACTCACTCTGAGTTCCTGAGCGACCTTACTACGGTTGGTAAACTTGAGGAACTTCTTGAACGCAACTCCTCTCTGCTCCACAAAGTTGGCTCCAGGATGAACGTCGGGGCCGTTCTTCACCAACTGCTTCATGAGCGACAAGTTAGCCTTGTTCACGCGCTCGGGGTAAGTGAGAATCTTCGCCACGTGAACAGGCACACCAACCTAAAACAAAAACACGAGCAATGAATGCACGACTGTCCAAATAAAACATTTTCCTAGTAGAGATATAAAAACGTTCAAAATAAAAAATTATGAAATGAATTGTTTATTTTAAATATAGATATATATCTCAACTCCACAGCCACATGCTACTTCAGGTTAAGAATTTTAAAATGCAAATCACCTGCTCTATGCGCAGGTTCGGGTCCGGTGAGATGACTGTTCGACTGGAGAAGTCCACCCGCTTTCCTGACAGGTTACCGCGAAAACGACCTTGCTTGCCTTTCAATCGCTGTACTAATCCGCGGCTGGACTTCTTTGGCTGAAATATTTATATTTTAAACACATCTTGTGAAAAAGTTTATAATATCTGGAAGAAGGGACACTAAAGATGGATGAAAACACAAAGAAGCGCGAACAAACACGATATGGCTTTTAGAGTGAAAAGAAGAACAGAGTTCACCCATTACACTGATGCCACTGGACAAAGAGGTAATGGCTGCTTCTTGAAGAAAATCAATCATTACCGACAAATCCCCCAACCTAGGTTTCATTCTATCGGAACTCATCAGGAGGGAGTGTGGAATGTGTAACGCAACTTCCTAAGCAAGGAACTAAAAACTAAGAACAAACACAGGAAATATAAATTGGTTGTGACTATATAAAATATATTTCTTTATAAAAAAAAGTTTTGTGAACGCGATATTGTGTTTGTTCCCATTAATGCCCGCCTATCCATCTTTTGTGTACCTTGATACATTTATAACAGAAGAGAATTTCCTTAAAGCGAGGCAAAAGCTTATAAGATATTAAAAATGTTCAACTATCAAAAATAGATGGGATTTTGTATAAAATATGAAATAAATAAGAACACAGTACAAATTAGAACAAAGAGTAATTGTAATCAAATTTCTAACAAAAGTCTGTCATAAATAATATATCTTCAAAATGGTGTATTGTGGATGGAAACTGAATGAAAATTCCCTGCTTATTAAACATTTCACACGCCTTCAGAAAGAGTTTCAAATGAATGACAAATGACTGTTAATGATAGGTTTTCTTAAAGATACCCCTTTCTTTATCCAGTGAAACTTTAAAACTGCTAACTTTGTTCCTCTTTTCGATGGAAAAGCCATCTTTTATTTGTTCCTGTACGTTCTTTCATGTAAAAATCACTTAAATAAGATTATATTTTGGAAATATTTGTTGTTTGAAGCTAGTAATACACCCCAATATGTCATCATTTCAAAATACACCATCAATTTAGTTTTAAAATCAATTCAAACTGTTCCAGTTGTTCCAGTTGTTTTAAAAGAGTAAGGGAAGTAATTACCACAGAATTTTAAATGGGAAGTTTTGTTTGATTCACCTGCATATTGAGGGGAATCCCAGAAGTCTCACTGTTGATGTACAAGGCACAGTGAAGTTGCAAGAAGTCCCAGTCCTCGTTAATCATCTGGACTTTCGCCCCCGACTGACGGTGTTTCATTATCACGTCATTGATGAACACAATCTCTGACAACTTCATTGTCAAATCATCTTCGTTACTGTCAACAGTCGTCAAGAGAGAGTGTGTAAACGTTTTGACTGGTCGAGTTAGGTCAATAGTGACGCAACTGACTTTAATCCGATAGTTTGGGGTTCGACCCTAGGTCGAGTGTACTACGACGTGGCCAGGTAGCCCACACCACACTATCTCCCACGCTACACACCCACACCTTTGTAATAAATTCTCTATTATAATCTTATTGGATTCATTTAAGTTCAACACATAATTTTATCAACATAAATTGTAGAAAACTGGACATGTAGAATTTAATTTCTTGTCACTGTTGACAAGAAAATTCTAAGTTTTGTATGATACCATTGAGATATCACCTTAAAATTTGTACCAATTGTCTACAAGACATTCCTTTGAGTATGAATTTTTTATAATTTAAAAAACTCAGTTTTTTTAAAAAAAACTCATAATAAATAATTTCGAAGAGTGGTAAATCTTTAAAAATAATAAACAAATATGTGAAGCTGTCTATCAAATGAAAGCCCTATTCATAAATTATAAAACGACAACTGCCTCAGGTTTGTAGCTTTTATAGGTAGCTAGTAAATGGTATTCAAGTTAATGGCGACTAGCAAATTTTGCGGGCTTTAAGGAAAATCCATTAACTTAAAAACGAGCAAAGGAAAAAATGTGAAAAAGATAAATTTTAAAGATCTCATGGTAAGGTACAAATACACTAGAAACCAATCAAATCTATGACAAAGGTTTTATGCATGGTTTATTTTACATGGAATGACTTTTACTACAACACCAAGTAGATTAATTCCGGTTTCACCATCACCATCACCATCACTAGATGTTTCCACCATTGCGGGTCGTAATAAAGATAACAGCTCAGTATAGCATTATATTTAACACAAATGAGTGTTTTAGGTGTTAATATTTTTACTGGCAAAACTTCGTAACTGTTAAAAGACAGATTTGTATTTGAAGCAAAGTCGAAACTGATATTTTTTTCAAGGCCAAGTCAAAGTTTTTTTAAGTTTAAAATTGTCGAGCCTCTAAAACCGGCAAGCCCAAACCCCGATCTTATATTAAATAAAGGCTCTGGCTCAAGGTGGGCCTCTGAGGGTAACTCACGTGCCGGACTTGAGATCCGAGACAACCGAGGGGCGGATACAGAGTGGCGGGACGGGGATCCTGGTGAGGAGTAGATCCTGAGGACGACTGATGGAAGGGTTCATCAGGAGCAGAGGCACATCCTCCTCCGGGATCCTCTCCAGGAGTTGTAGTACTTCCAGAGGGTTATAGATGTGGGCTAGACCGCCGCTAACTGCAGACTCTATTTCCCGATTGTACTCCAAGACGTCGTTATACGCAGCTGCAAGGAACCAAAGTTACCACTTTGTAAAGAGATCGAGGAACACAGGCTATGGATACAATAGAAATCAGTCATGTGACCACAAATGGCAAAAATCACTTACAGTAATCATAATTTACTCAAAATTACCCACATAGGATGACCAATGGCAGTGTGGTTAAAAATGTATGGTCCCTATAACAGTGGAAATGTGCCGTGACCAAATAAAAAAATATTATAATCGAAAAGAATAATTAAGTGCAATGTTGGGAAAATATTATAGTGGTAAATCGTCTACTCAATTTTACCAATGAAATTCCTGACTTTTCCCCTAATTTCCCCTGATTAGTTCCTAAAATTCCCGACTTATGTATGTCACACCCTTATACCCCACCCCACATTTTTTAATTTATTTCTTTAATAATAATAAGTTTTAAAATTAAAATAAACATTTTTATTTGTATTAACATAGTCTATTAGGAATTATAAAAATATAACATATATTAGACAGCTACAAAAAAAGTTTGTATCACAATGATTTCACTGATTTAATGATTACTATCATATATATTATTTCTGTTGTCATCATCCCTTTTACTCAACTAATACAAAGCCTACAGCGATGAATGAGGTATCAGAGGATAGGAGTTTTTACCGACTTCTGACATAGCATACTCACTTTACATTAAAATACATTGTTTGTTTAAATATTATTATTATTTTAGCACCGCGTCTTACTACCCATTCGGGTTATACGCTTAAGTACTAATTACGTTATTGGATTAGGAATTGGGAAGGTCGAATTTAGAGGAAGTGAACCTGCATTTGCGTGGAGGGAGAGTGGAAAACCATTTAGGAAAAACCACTCCCAGTTCACCCGACCGAGATTCGAACCTCGATCTCCCCATCCTCGGCAGTCGAGCTCAACACGACTAGCGCGTTAGCCAACTATGCCACCGAGGCGGGATTTGTTTAAATAAATCTAACAATATTTATATCAATTACCGAAAATAAACTCTCTTTGCTATTTTGTGTATACACTTAGCTGAGTATTTAATTTCAACAGCCCAACAAAATACTAAATAATTTTTGGGGGGGTGGGTGGAAGGTTGAATGTGTGCAAGTTTTGCAAGGGTTTACTGGTATCTCATATTTTGAGTAAAACAACATTTTTCTGGATTTTTTTTTTACGAAATTCACGACTTATTCCTGTTTTTTCATGACCGCTTCAGATCCCCGTTTTCCCGGATTGTAAACACCCTGTGAATAGGGGTTAGTTTAATTTGACATGATAGACTTTGTCTTACATGAGTTTAAATGTTTATGGGATATTGGTTTTAAAAACTGTCAACTATCATCCAAACGTGGGTTATTAATAGAATTAATAATTTACATTAATTTAATACAGTTCGAGGGATCCCCTAGACATTTCACAATTTTACAATGTGGTGCAAAGGTTAAATGGAAGATCAAATAAACCTCACATGAAAACGCAAAGTACAGATTTCTTTGTAAAATTCTCAATTTTTATAAATTTGATAAATATATGTTAGAAAAGGTATTTAAAAAAGCATGGCAGAATAAACCCTTCTCAATCATAAGATGGCAGTTTAACCAAGAAAGAATCTTCGTACTACGGAAAGATACCTATTTTTTCCATTACTATGGGGTCACTGCTCTTCTTGTGACGGAACTTCTCGTGCACAATCTTGAGCAGTCCGCATTTCTTCACCACACCGTTAGCTTCTCGGCAATACGGACACGTGTTTACTTTCTTCGACTTGTCCAGGATCTGCTTGCGAAGAGCCTTCTTAGAAAGATACGGCAATGCGGGGTTCATCGCTTTCAGTCGATATAGTTTCCGTTCTTTGTCTGGCAGGAGAACTTTGGAACAAGACTGGATAAACAAAGAAGAAACAGCCCAAAGTTATCACCCTCGCCCTTATGAGACACAGAACCGCGACACCGTGGAGGTCGCGACAAGGAACATGGTAGAGACGGGTGGTGTTGGACCGACTCTTCACTGGGCGACACATGAATACAAGTTTTGAAGCGGTAACATTGAAGGAGGTGGTAGAACTTCAAAACTGTTTTGTGCATCTACTCACATACAGAAATTAATATTTGCAGGCAAATGTCTGACTGCATATTGTTTCGCCAAGGATGGAAAACAAATACTTTGGCTCCCCTTTGTACGGCCGTAGCAGGCAGACGTATGTTCATTGGTCAGTCATGTCTAGACCACTCCCAGGTGACCAACTGATGGATGTATCATTGATTTGTATTCCTTTGGCTTTCTTTTAGAGTTAGGATAGTTAGTAGGAACAGGGATTATCTGCCAGTGGTTTATCTAGCAAGTAGGCGGAGCACCATCTCCCATAGGACGCCCCCCCAGGTGGCTGAAAGGGGAACGCTCACCACTACTGGAGAGTGTCCAGTCCTGGAAACGGTAAGTGGGGAGTGCCACGGGTGGAGGGTATCGTCAAAATAAAATATCCAGGGCGGATCGACTGGAGGCAACGGCATTACGTAGGGGAATCAAGTTAGGAAATAGTTTTAGTATTATATAATAAGATTAGTTAAATAAGGAAAAGTGAATGTAGTGAGCACATTTGACTCAGACTCGATGCTGGTAAACTGGGTCAAGTATGGGGAGTATGGGCCTGGAAATAGAACAGAGCCCAGGAGTAGCTACGTTAGGTTATTATGTTTCAAGGGTAGAATAGTTTAAGTCCCTGAAGTAACGAGTTGGACAGGGAAATAGGACCTCCGACTCTGCTGGTTCCCGAGGTAGGGATACCCTGGATGGACGGCGGAAACTGTGGCCTGGCATCATAAGAGGAGATCCAGAGGAGGATGGGAGTAACACTGAACCATGTGGGGCCTGACGGGATTGGACCTGGGTGTAATGGGCCCCCAATTCTCAGATGGCTGAGAGAGTGGATTAAGGACAAAATGTAACTTATGGGTGTATGGTCAAGGTGGGAATGGTGGTATACTGGAGTAATTGTGGTGATGATGTGGTTTTGTGAAAAGTAGGCGGAGCACCAATCTCTGATAGGGCGCCTCCCCATGTGGTGGATAGGGGGATGCACTCTTCTTTCAGGGGGCCCATGGGCTCTGAAAACATGGACCCAGGTGGTCACTGGAACTCCTGAAGGGACATCTTGGGGGGGTGGAGGGGGTCGTACATCCCGGGGCAGACCAACTGGAAAGTAGGTGGTAGGACGAGTTAGTTTAGTATTTGATTTATATTTTATTTTTATTTTATTATTATTTTTATTTTATTTCTATTTTATTAATCTCTTTTGTTATATATTAATTTTCTTTCAGTATTTTGTCTTTTGTTTTGTGCTTAAATTCAATAGTTCTTTTCTTAAGGTTAGACATTATAGGAGTGTAATAATTTAAATGAGCTCAAGCCAGTATTAAATAATATAGGTGACTGGCCTTAATAGATCTTAGGCAATGTAAAACAAAATGTAATAAACACACGGAGAAAACTTTTAACAGTAGAATTTTAGTACTCGGGTTAAATATTAGAAACCGAGTTAATATAGTCAGGGTTAAAAAAATCCTTTGTCTCTCAGACTATGGAGTGATGGGATTTTCAAAAAACCCTTGTCATGATTGATGATTTGTACCTCAGAGCAACAGCTAGTTGAAATATGACAAAGATCAATGGTCTGAAGTTGGTTTCTTTTATACAGACCTCTGGCCCTAGTATCAAATAATCCGTGGGTGTCATCCACATGAAATTCCTAAATCCAGCTCAGTCTTCAAACTTCAAATCTTACAGGAGATTTTTGGCATACTCTATCTTCTATGAAAACACTTAGTGGCTTCACCACCGCCTTCATTTACTTCCGCTACCAGGTTAAATACACGTAACCAAATCAGAGTCCAACAGTTACCTTGCTCATTGTGTTTTATCAGTGTTGACCTTGCGGCATTTGTGTGCGGTTAGTGTTTGTTAGTGTGGATAAGCTCACTGCTGGATTTACAGGAGGGCTCAAGGAACTATAGCCCATGGTGGAATTTTTTATAATGTATGTATATAGGCCACTGATACTGAAAATGTTAACATTATCCATTAATCTACAAACAAAACTTTTTTAATAATAATAACTGTATATCATTAAGTGTATTAATTAATTCAATGAAAATCAGGGTTGTGGAGTCGTTACGCAAAGCCTTCGACTCATCTATGTTTCTGATGTCAGACTCCAGACTCCTTCAGAAATGCTTAAATTATAATTAATTAGTAATACCAAATTGACCGCAGTAAAATGTTCCAATACAGATGACATCATGGGAAGCTCCCTTGGTGTTGTGAGTTTATATTTAAATAAATTTGTCAATCCAAATTACAAATTTTGGTCGTAAAGTATAAAAAAGTATAAAACTAAAATGGTATATTACCATTATAATGTTATAAATTCTTATTTTGAAGCCAGAGTTGGTGACTCCAACTCCACCCAGAACTACTCCCCGGCCCCGATGCGAACCACCGCTGTTCAGAGAGAATCAGACCTGAGTTTTAAATTAATCATAACTACTGTACATCCAAGTTTGACATCAGAGCTGTCTTACCTTGCATATTGTTTGTAGAACCGTGATAACGGCGCGGAAATAGCCCACATGATACACCGGTAGCTCTAGGTCGATGTAGCCGTAGTGGCCGATGCAATCATTCAGCCCTTTCCCACACGTCGAACAGTTTGCATCTTTTTGATTGGTCCCCTGGTTCGTATGGATACACATGTGTCACATTAAAGTTGTAAGATAAAACTAGATGGTTATTTAATAATTATTAAAAAAACGTATCATTTAACAATGAGTACATCGCAAAAGACTGGATTGTCGATGACAGAGATATCAGGTTCCGGTTGGGTGCACTGAGGGTGATTTTGCCTTAATGGTTTTTCACGGTTTCTCCGCACAACTTTGAGTACACTTCCACTAAGTTCAAAGCTAAACCTTTGTCCCCCCAACACACTAACGTAAATAGTTCATATGCGTTAAACCTGACTATTTCGCAACACATACCGACAAAATTATGAATAAAAACAGGAGTAAATAATTGCAAAACATAGTAGCATAATATAAATAAATAAAACAGTAATCGGATGTGATTTTCAAAGATATTTACTGATTGTTTATGAACCGATTACATTAGGCCCTACTTGAACATAATAAAATACACTATAGGACTAGTGCCTGATATTATTTAGGCCTATACTTGAAATTATTTGTTTTGTGCAGCGTATTCAATAACATTACCAGTACCCAATACATTTACTATACAACTTGTAGACTAACTTAAATCTTGAACAGACACAACATCCAGCCCCGAGCCGTTAATTTATCAATGTAAAAGGTGGGGGAACCCATATGTCATTAATGATGAATTCTAAGGCCATTCCAGGAATCGAACCTGGGACCCTTAGCTACGCTACCGACTGAGCTAAAGTGTCAAACTACACAGTTATATGCTATGATTTGTTATCAGATCATTATTAGCACAAGAAAATTGTATTAATTATAAATGCTAATTGTATTATTTAAAATAAGTAGAATAAGTTCTAGTCCTCACCATCCGTCTGTCGAGGACCCCATAGGGTACGGGTGTGCGCTGGGTGTCCTGGTTGTACAAGTTCTTGGCGACAACATGGAGGTGGGCTTGTTGTTGTATTTGATGAGGGCTGTCTACTCCGAAACAAACATGGGAACTGTAAACAAGGGATGATGGTAGCCTCTAGGTCTCAGTGGGTGAATATGGGTCAAACAACATGTACAAATATCGTACATTTATAAACAAACATGTCTGCTAGGTGCTAAAGAAATAAAACCAAGTTAACTTATTTAACTATATAAATTATTTAGTTGAAACTCTACTGCTATTAGAAGGAATTCGAAGGATCGAGATAGTTCAGTAAAATAGGACTCTATATGATCATGCATGAATAATACATACATAAATACATTATATATATATATATATACACACACACATACCTAATCACACCATTCCCTTACAGGGCCTACCCCTTCCTATATTTCTTATATATCTCATTCCAACAGCATTCACCTTGCTCCTGTGTTTCTCCTGACAAACCCTCGCTTCACGTCCGTACAACCATGTTGGCGTTAACATACTTTTATATACCGCCATCTTTGCCTCTTCTTTGCGATAGTCCACATACATCCAACTACTCTCCGAGATGCATTCTGCCCAGATACACTGTATCTAGTCAGAGTTGTATTGTTAAAGCTATGATAATTCAGCCCCGTGGGGCGTCCATCCGCCATGGTAGTCTCGCTTCTCATTCCCATATATCAAAACACATACGCTAAAAACTGATGTGCTGATTGGCTAGCTGTTAGCGCCAAACCTCCCCTTTCCACTGTGAAGCCACACATGAATCTCACAGCTTCCGGGTACAAATAAAAAAACGGCACGATGCTTAGCAGTGAAAGGTAAAAGTAATAAATTTAGATGACACTATATTTACAATAAAGACTTTCCAAGAATGAAAACTACTAGATTTAAAAGTTAAAGGCCTAAAAAAGAAGTTAACAAATTGAAATTTAGAGCATATGTTGCTTACAACTTTATTATAATTTGGGCTACTTATTATTAACATGAAACCCCACACTTTCTTATAATCAAACATTTGAACTGACAAATTTATTAATATTAAATACAGATTAAATTTAGGGCTAGAAAAGAATAATACATTAAAGATGCTGAAGGCTATTTATTAAAATAGGCCTAACTGATTGGAAAACAATAATGTACTATAAGTGTAGTACTCTCAGCTTATCTTGATAGTGTTAACATGATTTCTAATAAACTTAAGGGAGGGATTTTGTAAAATAATATATAAACTGTTATTAAATGTCTTTGAATATTATAAATACTGGGCACTTGCAAGCCTATTACATCAATGGTGTTTTAAGAATGGTATTATTATCTTAACAAAATAAAAAATGGCAAACCAATATATTTTTGATAAAAAGGTCGAGAGTTAAAGGCCTAAAACCCCGACCACTTTAAAACACACAATCATTCAATTGTTATAACCGTTTTACATTTATACTAAGTTGACAATCATTTCCTGATAAAGTTAATATGTTGTTAATGCGTGAAAGGTTTGGTTTTGTTTTTTGGGCTAGCTTATCATAAAAAAAAGTTAATCTAATTACTATTAAAATACTTTTGATGGCATGTTGAATATTTTGATAAAATATATTTATCAATGTTCATTTTGTAACAATTGGAAATTTGCTTTTGTTTTGAAGCTAGTTATTATTATTTGACAAAAATTTTTTTTTAAGAATATCACCCTCAACGCACACCCTACTCGAGCCACCAACCCCCAAGTTCTGCTACCCTAGTTTCGAACGAAGGTTAAACAGTCCTTTCCCCAAAAGTAACTCGAGGAAACCATTAGATGATTATAAAATTTACTTACATTTTCCTCGCCAGATTTGTTTCACGATACTGTTCTTTAACCATTTTAGTTTTTAAGTTCAATAATTAATATCAATTAATAAATTATATTATTAAATTACAACACATTAAAGATAGAAGTTTATTCGACAAGAGTAAATAAGGGAATAAAAAGCTCCACAGTCAGTCTACATACACAATAAACAAACAGCTTTTAGCCAACATTAGAAAAACAAATTTAACTATGCATGAATATGGTTCTAAAAAAGAACATCATGATCGTATAAACATTCACCATTACTGTTTTGGTAATAATTTTGTCGTTTATTTTAAAGAAGGAGTTTAGCTAGATTTTACATTTTATAACGTGGTTTATTTATAAAATAATGGCTATAGTTGGGTCCACTTGCCTACATTAGAGTGGCGTTTTTATACATTACTTATCCCTTGTCTATGGTAATATTTAACTTTCACAACTGTTAGGTTAATGTTGACTGGCGTTCTTCTGGTCTCTTGTGTAGATAATCAAGACAATTAATTACGATAACTGTTGAACCCAAAACATATGTTTATATTTTAAAGACATTTCTTTCGAGCAGAATCCTACTATAGCTAGCCATATATTATTTTTATAAATTTTGTTGTTGTGCAGGTCTCTGGAGATCCTACCTAAGTTTTAGTAGTTGTAGTAATATCAAAACTTAACATCATATGATGGAGAATAATACACTGAATTTAAAGATTGAAATAGAGAATACTTGGAATATAACCTCTATCAAGAGGAGAAGTTGGAAATGGAGGTAAAGATTGAACCAGAGAATGACTTGAAATATAATCTTCAACAAGAGGCAAAGCTGGAAATGGAGGTAAAGAATCAACCAGAGGATAACTTGGAATATAAACTCCATCAAGAGGGGAAGTTGGAATTGGAGGTATAGGCCTATCTTTGATAACATTGGTTCATATTACCACAATTTGTATCTACGGTTCTATTTAGTTTCATTCACTTACTATATAGCCTCAGAATTTACCAAAAAATTAATTAACTACCACTAGTTAAAATTGACCTAATATGGTTTGTGTGAGTTCAGTCATGTTGGCTCCACTTAGGTTAAATCATATGCCAACATATTTCATTGTTACTGGCTCTTCTGCTCAAAACAGTTTAATGAATAAGTAAATTAAAGTAATTCCACTTTATCACTTATGATTTAATTGATACTAAAGATGAATAATTTGCTTAAATATTTGTACTACAACACATTTATAAGTTAGTCACAAGCTACGGTACTAAATTAAAACAGAATTAAATTTTATTTAAGTACAGTAACTCCACCAGCCCTTACTTGATGTGAGATTGCGAAGCCACATTATGTAAAGAATCCTTCCCTCCTGGGATCAACCCTGGCCTGTTTGATCAGGATGAGCTACCATTACTGCTATTTTTACCTCTCTGATTATATAAATAGTGCTTGTAATCTAAATCAACTCTTTATTTATTTTTATTTGTTATTTATAAATGCTCAAAATAACTGTTATACTATGAACTCTGTCAATTTGTAATATTTATGTTATTGACTTTCTTAGTGTAACTATGTTCTGAAATTATTCTTGTTTCCTACTATTTTGAAATTGATCTTCATTTAAAATTAGAGGAAGGTTTTAAAAAATAAGTACTTAATTACCAACAGCCAGAATTGGTAGAGGGGCCGATAAAATGTCCTAATGTTATGGAGGAATTTGGAGTGAGTAATATATTTTATCTTAAACATTAAATAACATTTAAATGGTATTGATATTGAAAACAGAACTTTACTATGGATTGAAATTCAAATTTTGTTTATTCATGTTAACTACTTCCTATAATTTTTAAAGTTATAAACAATTATTATTAATTTACATTCTTTCCCTCTTAAGTAACCACGTGTAAAAAAGAAGACTGCTTTCGAAAGGCTAGGAAAGGAGGTAAATGTATTAAACATGGAGGAACTCAGGCTAGGAAGACATGTAAAGAAGGATGAGGTAAATGTACTAAACATGGAGGAATTCTGGGGGGAGATGAATGGAAGAACACAAGCCAAGAAGACATTAAAATGAAATAGGGGGAGGATGTGAGTGTATGCAATTGTATTCAATATTTTGAAAATAGCTAGCACATATTTAAAATGTAATGCATACACAAAATTCTAATAAAGGACAATATATAAATTAAGATATAGTACAAAACATACATTTGTTATCAACTGTAATACTTATTAGTTTTTATCATCTTAATTACCAATTTTTGTGTTGATTAAAATTAACGAAATTATTAATGTTAGTACATTTTTCACTTTTCACTATTTGAATGATTATTTATTTTTATGTATTTTTTAAATGTAAAACAAAACTAGATTATAATAAAGGTCTCAAATAGCAACAAATGGAAGTTTGGTTTATTTATGATGGTTTTCATAAAAAAGTTTCTATTTAAAATATATTGTTAATCTTTATACATGTGAAATGCTTTAAGTACCATCTTACTACATAAAAAAAGTACTTTGTTTATTGCAAAGTGGAAAATCTTGTTCCTATTCAAAACTGAGTGCATTCTTTATGATATCCTCTTGGAGCACAAATATAACATACCTAACCATGCCATTACTTTACAGGAAAGGTAAGAAACTGTAGCATATATTAAAAGAACTGCTCCTACTTAATCCATCCTCACTAATTTTCTCCACATTTCCCTATCCTTCCTTCACTTTGACAACATCCATACGTGATCACTTTCATTCTCAGCCATTAATATGGTATCATCTACATTGAGCAACACTCCTGCGTTCATATTGTCCATTTGTACACCAATACATTAGTTCACACTACACTAGTTCAATGTCAAACCATTAGCTCAAATGTGTGCTTTACTTCCATCATACACCGCCATAATTGCATTTACCAACCAGGCATCCACACACATCCCATTACATACTCTTATTCATCCGCTTTCTCCAGATCAACGAATGCACCATATGCTTTCTTTCTTACTGCCATACAAATATCTGATTCGCAGTTTTTTTTCATGCACCCTCATCTGATATACGTGACAGAAATATGTTGAATCACCCTGTTGTACCAAATAGTGCAAATCACACCTTTTCTGTATGACTGTTCCAAATAGCCACTTCCTACCAAGGTTCTCATAAGAAAGGAAAGCAGCATTTGATCCTTCATTAAAGGTTATTGGAACATTGATAGGATCCTCAGTATATCCCTGAAAAGCTAAAGGACCTAAAGGCTTCACTACGTCAATGCGACTCCTTTGTGTAGGTGGATTGTGAAGTCCTACAGTCTACCAGGAACTTGGTTACAGCTGCGCTGATGTTGTTTCCAGTTAGTGGGGCTGCTTTCAGAGATCCCTCGAGAGTTTGTTCTCCGCTGAACCGTTAGTAGTGGGATGTTGAGGTGATAGTTACTTTTGTTTGATCCCAAGCTTAGAACAGATTTTTGAGCTGGTAGATTGAGGTCATGGGGAAGACCAAAATTTGCAGTAGAAGTTATATTTTTCACAGGTTGAACACTACCCCACCTGCTGGAAGCATCAACAATAATAAGAAAATAAATGCCTTTAAAAAACCTTTCCATGGGTGCTGAAGGGCATTGCCACTTGTGGTAGGATACCGTGAATGGGTTATTTTTTATCTGTTGGCAAGAAGAACAATTTGAAATCATTTGTTCAATATTTTAGTTCACCACACACAACTTTGTGTCAATGCTTTACCACATCCTTGTGTTCTTTGGTGTAACTTCCAATATTCTGGATCTTAAGACATGGAGGTATATACCTGCTACTCCCAGAAAATACAATCATGGAAAAATGAATATTCATGCTACGGGTGTCCCACCTATGACTGGGAGAGTAACACTCATATAAAATACTTGAATGAGTTCCACAGCCTCTTTCCTGGAATAAGTTTTTAATCATCTCATAAAAGACCTACATTTGTTTAGCCTAAGGTAAAACCTCCCAAATCATTGTCAAAATCACCAGTTTGGTCCTGCACAGGTGGACGTGATAATCGTCTGTTTCTGTGTTCTGCCACCGGGGATATTAAATATCATAGTCGAATGCTTGAAGAAAAATAGCGTACCTCTGGAATCATGAGGCAGAGAGAACGGGAAGACCCTTTGATAGCCCAAAGTTTGAAAGTTAGGGATGATGGTCAGTTACAAGATGAATCAGTGAACTGATAGATAGGTAAAAAAAATGTTTACCAGGCATAATGGCACATGCTTCCTATTCTAATTGGCTCAAGGTTTGACTGGTGAAGGCGATTGGTCTTTCAGTGCCATCGATCATGCAATGGGATAGTACAACCACTAATCCATAAGGAGAGAGGATAATTTTTTTCCCTTGAGTCAAAATGAGCAAGTACCCCATTGGACAAAATTTCCTCCATAATTTATTTGAAAGCTTTGACACAATTTGCAACAAAATTAAAGTAAATCCCAACTTTTAAATTATTGTAAAGGTGTGGGGTAATGTACCGAGGTTTTGTAAAAGATTCCCAAAAAAAAGTAACTGCCCCCAAAAATAATTTAAATTTGGTTACTTAAGTTCGAGGCTTTTTTGGATTAAATTTTTCCTTAAAAATCCAGAAAATAATTTTTCCCATCAGTTTTTCATGAACATCCAATTTAACAAAGTTTGTATTTCTGAACAGGCCTAATAGTTTAAATAGTTGATTTTGTGATGACAAGGCATTACACATTTCATTTTTTAAAGTAGTATATTATGGTAAAATAAAATAACCAAGGTTAGTGATATTTTTTGAAAAATAAACATGGTTAAAACTAATTATTTTTTAACTATGTACATACCACAACAATTGAAAGAACTAGAAATGTTTTGTTGCCAGTTGTTTATTCATTAAATATTTAAATTGTAACCTTGGTTTCAAGAGTGCAATGGATTTTCTAAATTTAAGTTATTTTATAGTATTTTGATGAAGTTGTTTCAGAATAGAACCATTTATGAATGCTCGATTTGTACTCATCAGGTAAGAAATAACTTATACAATCAAAATGTTACATTTGTTTAAATCATATTAAGAATGTTTTAATCCTTGCTTTTGTAACTACACTAAGTTGAGTTGAGTTTTGAAGCATGAACACACACATTTACAATAAAAACAAGGAAAATCACAAATGGCAATACTTGGTTATAGAAAAAAAATTGAATACTGAAACTTAATGCAGCATTTGTGAAAAAAAGAAATCGAGAAGAGCAATTTAAAACCCTTGTATGAATATGAAGTTTAGTGCTGCCTGGCAGAAAGAGACCCCTGTGTTTTCTCGACGACCAATGGCGGTTGTTTCAGGTGGTGTGTTTTCTCGACAGACACAAAATATTATTATTACTATATATCAAATATCCATCTCATCTGAAAGACTTTAGTTTGAATCTTTCTGGATTGAAAATTTAATTTTTGCATATTGGGGCTAGTTACAAGTGAATTTGAAATTACTTAAAATCTTGTTCCATTTGATAACCAAACAATAGTTATAGTATCATCCTCTCATGTAGTAGTTAGTCGACTTCCTTACAGATGTCAAGCTCATAATAAACACAAAGCGATGTCCAGCAAAGTGGCTCCAGAGCCCACAACAATGAAGCTGAGGACCCTCAAGATATTCACTGTTGTGGGCGCAGGACTTGTGATTGGAGATTTGTTGGGCAAATTCTTTGTTCAAACCCTCAAGTTGCTCACCAACATCGAGGAGTTTGTGCACTCGCACGACTGAACGTTCCCGGACGATATGAACCCCTTCAAGAAGGGTGCAAATTAGTGACGGCATCACCTCGACTATCTAAAGGTCTTTTTCATATTATGCTGCATTTAATTCAATTATAAGAGAAATTAAAAAGGTTTTTGCTTACATGATGAATGATTGTATTACACTACTTAGTAATAAATTATCTGGAAAAACATTAATACTAAAAAAAAGCCTTTTTTTTAAATTTTTACTTCGCTTTCTTCATTTTGCAATTGTTTGTAAAAAAGGTGCGATTAAGTTGGTTATTGTCTTACCATAGAGTAACATGGTGTAGGATTAGTTCAGGTGAAGGGAGGAATAGTCGATAGTCTAGTTACAGTGGAAATGTACAAAAGAGAACAGGTTTGGGTCACACCAAGTAAAGCTGCCCTTGATAGTTTAATTTTTGTTGAAAAAAAAATTGTTATGTTTTAAATATTTTTTTAATAGTCTATAAAATAAACATTTCTACAGGAATTTTTTTGACAAAAACCAAATTTCTAAAATACATTGGCTGCGGCCCTGAAAGAGCGTATGGAAAGAATATAAAAATTTGAGACCACTAAAAGTTTAATAAAACTTATTTGCCTTACACACTTTTATCTACTATCAAATATCCCCAATTATCTTCATACCTCTAGGAAAAGAGTATAATTGTGTTAATCAAATACAATAACAAATGTGTATAAAGCAAATAGAAAACCCTTCATTTCCTTGAGAAATTGTTCTATAATAATATTCACAACCACAAAGAATGAAAATAAATTCTCTATTAACAAACACTACACAGCAATGAGATTGACATCTATTATACATTTATAAGACATTATAAAACTAAACTACTTTGTTTTTATATAAACACATTTAAATGCCATGGATAATAAACAGAAAATTATTTTTACAAAAATAGGATAGCCCAATGGAAGTTTGCCAGCCACCAAAATATACAAACATACAGTGACTAATTCATTTATTTTCAAATTGTCTGTTTAAAAGGCTTCCAATAAGCAAGTACATAAATTTCATAAGCTCCTACTTTAGAAAAATTAAAAACGCATACAAAAATATTATCAACACTTTATGAGTGTAAGAGACATCAAACAACGCAATAGGGGGATGAAGGGGACAAACGCCACGATATCACTACAGATGTGTGGCGCATTTTGCTCTCCATTCAATGTTTTGTAACAGTCGCCCTGATTACAATTCATGATACAAATACTTCCCCTTAAAGCCAGCCAATGGCAAGCTCTCATGATTAAAGTAGAAAAGTGGAAAAATCCTAGACTTGCGCCATCGCTAGGTAAGCTACCTGAAGTCGACTAGATATTACCGAGCACATGATGGCGTGATAGTCGCAAACAGAGCATCTAAAACTCCTGCCACTTAATATTACTACAAATATCTAGCATTTGTTTTCCCTTCCTACCACCTATTTTGTACAACTAAAATTCAACATGAATGAATGTGTACAGTAAAAAAGGTCCAGTCTTTCAAATTATCACTATAGAAGAGTATTATCAGACATAATTCATTTAGAAAGAGAAGCCTCCGTCAGGGACAGAGTTGGTACTGCTGAAATCTAGTTGACCGTTCACTTCACTCGGAGCTGTATTTGGATCAAGAGGTTCCTGGAATAAAAACTTATTAATCAATTTTGATTGTAATTTAAGAGAAATAAAAGCACCATCCACAGATTTAAACCTTAAATTAGTTAAGACTACCCTTCACTATGATAAATAAATACAGTGAAATTTCTTGATAGTGGATACCTTCTGGGGTCAAAACAAGTATGTAATTTGGAAAAGTTTTTTTATTTCGTGCTTGACCAGTTTAATTAAATGAACCTGTCAGTCAAGTTTATAATCTATGGTTAAGAGGTTTGTTTTGTTTACTTTGTGAGTGAAATTGTGTTTGCAGCATTATATTTTTAAACTGTTTAGAATGTTTATTTTATTAGTAAAGTGACTAGATTATGGAGCGTTAAACTTCTGAAAAAAAATACAAGATTATTTAGATGAAAATGATCAAAGTTAATGATTCGGGATTGGATCTCAATTTTGCATTTGAAAGTGAATCAGGTTTGTTCAGCAGTAAATTTTATTTGGTTTTATTTTGTCACAACTTATATAACAAATTATTATTATTTTTTGTTTGTTTCATTCATACTACTCATGTTTATGAATGTCATATAAGGTAGAAATTTTGTTAACAAACTAGGCCTATTAGTTTACTTTTAAATTAGAAAAATAACCAAACAAAAAAATTTTGTTTGTGAAAAACTTTAAAAAAAAAGTGTCTTTGAATAAATCTAATAAATTTTTGTAAGAATATAGGTAATTTGAGAAATACATGTTAAAGAAGAAATTCCAAAGAAAAATTTCATTTTTTAAGTACCAATTTTATATTAAAAAATACCTTTATTGGTAAGATTTAAGAAATGTGCATGTTTTTATGAAAAAAGGCCCGCCAGACTGATCAGAAGAGTATATAAAGGTTCAGTAGGCAAAGTGTTAAAAACTCTAGCATTACTCCATAATTACTTTAGTTAAATTCCCAACAAGAAACATTACCTTTTTTTAACAGTGCATTTTACTAGCCATTTAACTCATACGCCCATGTACTAACTACACTAATGTGTTACGGATTAGGAAGATTGAATTCAGAGGAAATGTACCCAAATTTGCATGGAGTACAAGTGAACTCCAATCTCCCCGCTATCAGCAGTGTAGTCTATTATGAGTGTGACCCTTTAGACAGGGTTAAAAATATGTTTATTTCAATAAATATTGTTAAGGCCAATATAAAACGGATTTAACTCAACTTGCAATTAATATCACTGTCGTTCTTTAGCTGGCCATTCAAAAATAATCTTAGATCAAAGTTTATAATTATTTAATACAAATTATTGGCTATTGGTTTGAAAATTTAGACTAAAACAGTGTTTTATCAAACAATGTTTAACTACATACATACACACCTAATCACGCTGTTCCCTTAAGAGGTAGGCAAGAAACTGTGCATATAGCTCATAAAACAACTATGTACACTTCTCTATCCTTGCATACTCCCTTCAACATCCATACATGTTCTTTAGGGCTCTACGAGTACTCTGCTTTCAAGCCGAGAGATCATTAAAGCTCGGGATTGAGATCGAAAGTTTTGTAGGCTCGTCATCTTCGAGCTTTCCCTTATAAATTAATTTTTCAAACACGAAAGTAGGTATAGGCTACATTTTTCGCTATGTGAGGTAATTGTATTATATTTTGAAAAAGGTGCAGGAAAGGTGGATGGAAACATTATAAAAGCCATAATGTTTTTTTTTTATGTTTCTATCCACCTTTCCTGAACCTTTTTCAAATTACAACACATATTATCAAGTACATAATTAAGGAGTAAAATGTTTAGTTTATAGAAACATAGGACTTACGGATTCTGAGAAGAAGTTATCAATAATATTCAGAGCCTTTTGGTAAATGGCTTCATTCTCATGGTTTTGAAGAGCCTCCAGTTTGTCCAATCCCCCACACTCTTCAATCATAATGGCCACACGCTCCACTTCATTCATTTTATCCGCAGTCTGCAGACAAGGGGAATAAGACAATAACAATCAACATGAAGAAATATTTTATAAGATTATACAACTTTTCAAAATTACAAATTAAACTCAACAATGTGAGGATAGAAGGGCAAGGCCTGCACAACTGCACTTGCCAGAAAGCTGCAGGCCTCAAAGATCACAACTAAACACATAATTATGTAAATTCCAGAGTACATCGGTCCCCTTCTTCAGCAGAAGAGAGTAACAACAACTGCATTGCAACTCTAGTACTATTATTATTAGGTGTTCTGTCTTAGGACAGACACTTACAAGGTAAAGAGCATGTTAGAATGTGGCCAGTTCAATTTCTGTATCTCTCCTGAAAGGAGTTGTGTGTTTGTTGGAAAATTAAATATGGATACTACCAATAAAGTTGTTTTCTACCAACTATTAGTTAATGATTTTGTAATCTTCAGAAGATGAATCCCATAGATCTGGTTCACCTTCATGTAAGGTTACAAACCTAAGGTGGGATGGGAAGGTACACGAGAAATGGCCAGTGTTTTTGCAGTTTTTGTGGAAAACTTTTTTTTTTGCCAAAATAAATCAAATATTGTTCCAGTACAAACATAGGGTTTAATTTTCTTCACATGTTGATATCAACAGTTCCTGAATATCTGTCATGAGCATGGTGGCATTATCTAACAAACTTTTTAAAGGAAGAATTAAATTCCAGAGCATCCTTGAGATATTCAAGAAATTTTGAGGTCACCATGTAAAGAAAATTAAATTCTATGTTTGTACTAGAGCAATATTTTATTTGTTTTGCCATAAAAACTGCAAAAACACAGTTATTCTCTCGAGTCCCCTTCCATCCCATACTCTCCCCCGCAGAGCCATACTTGAATTAAAATACAGCACACCAAACTACTACAATGCCACAGGACGACGTCGCAGAAGAGGAGCCCATGTCTTGCTCAATGCGAGCATGCTAAGGAGCACGATTCCACGCATCGTGTAAACCCCCCTGGGCGTTTCTCAATAGTTACAAATGAATGGAACCTAAATTGTGGGATCGGGCGGTAGCGTTTTTTTTATAGAAGCAGCCATTACTTCTTTGTCCAGTAGCAGCAGTGTAAAGTGTGAACCGTGGTCTTTTCACTTTCATGTGTACATTAATAATTTGTATAAAAAACCTAAAACTAGTAAAACAAAGTGAATATTCATTCGGCTGTCAAAAATTTAGTTTCAAACCTTTGTTACCATCCAAGTCAGAATTTGTTCTGAATCAAAAGGATTTTTTCAGCAACGTGTCTTACTACCCGTTTGGGTTATCCACTTATGTGCTAATTACACTAATGAGTTAGGGATTAGGAAAGTTTAATTTAGAGTAGGTGCACCCACATTTTTGTGAAGGGAGAGAGGAAAACCACCTTCAGTACACCTGATCGGGATCGAACCCATATCTCCTCCTCTTGGGCAGTCTAGTCCAACACAGGAGTAGCGCATTAGACCACGCAGCTAGTAGAGTCTAAATGTTAAAGCTTTGTAAATGTGAAAAAAATACCTGCAAAATATTTGACACGCCATCTAGTACAACTTGAACAGTCTTTCCATCTTTACTGTCGAGAAGATTACAGAAAGGTTTCAAAATGTCCAGTTGAAGCAGGACTACCAACTGATGAGGGGAGCTACCGGAGGTGTAGTTTGTAACCGCCCATGCGGCTTCCTTCTGAGACTTGAAGTCACCCTGGAAGCATTCACAATAACAACACAATAACACGAGGCAATAAACATGTACAATGTATGCAGATACTCAGAGTTTTACAAAAAATTGCAATCAAGGATGGACAGTGCAAGGAATGACATTTTTATTGGTGGACAGGAAAAGGCAATTATAGACATCACACTTTAAAATAATTTTAGATTCATGATAGCCACATTTCACCAATGATACATTTTTTGACCACGTCGAGAATAGAACCCGGGAACCTTAGCGCAGAAGAAAGAAACTATCAACCGAGCTATGGTGTCAGATTTAAAAATTGAATAGTTTACTATGAAAATGGTTTTGGCCTGACCCCCAGGTTGTGGACCTACCGAGGACAGCACATCGATCAAAGGCTGGAGAAGGCCACTGTTTACAACATGTTGGATCTGGTCGACATTCCCTGCAGTTATGTTGGAAACTGTCCAGGCAGCCTCCTTCATTATATTACTGCGGGGATGTTTCAACAGGTGAGACAACTTCGATAAAGCTCCAGCATGAATTATACTGTCAGTCTGAAACACCAACGAAAGTTCTGTTAAAACACCCACAAGCAACATTAAACTGAAAACTGTATAAGATGAGTATGTCTTAAAGTCTTAAAATATTCAAACTGTGTCAAATTTCCTTTGAATATACTGTTGGCTCAAGTGACACGGAATGATCTAGATTGTAAATTTACTAGATTTCTCTTGAAAGATTGGAAGGGCAGACTACAAAACTATTGGTCTCAAAAGTTCTAAATTAAAAACTCATAATTATGACATTTTTGGGGTACATCAGTCTCCTACGGGAGAAGAGTAAAACATGGCCAATATGGCAGCACGGTTACCACAGTCTAGTTCTCAAGTAGGAAGAATGGTGGAAGGATAGAGGAAGATGGAGGCATTCTCCTGACACAAGCACAGACTGGAAACTAGTCGCTAGTCCAGTTAAGTGAACTCTTGAGGCCTACAGTTTTCTGTAAAGTGTGTAGGCCTTTCCTTCCATCCTCTTTTCAGTGTTTCATTTAATAAAGTCGTTTGGCACCATTTTTTATTTGTTTACATGGAAATATGGATTTATTAAATTTTTAAAATCATTAAGTGAAATAATATATATTTACTGACAAAAAAAATGTATTAGATTTTGTCCAACCATAAACAATGATAAAAAACCTTATTTAAGATGGATTCTGACCCCTCCACCCCCCTAGTAAGAAAATACTGAACCCCTCACAATCCCAAAAACCCTTATGTGATTTAAGGACAGCCTCTTATAACTAAAAATAAATCAAATACTATTAATAGATGTATATTTTAGAGACATGTAAAAACATCTAAACACTATTTGTCTGCAGACACTTATTATCTCCATTTTGTTTCCTAATTAGTTTGGGTTAACAAGGGTCACTTAGAGACCAAACACTTTGTATGGATATGTTTCTATGGATACATCTTAGCTCTAATTTCTCACGTAAACTGTGTGTTAAAACACCAGACGTGTTACTTGCCTGCAGGTCGTTTCCCGTGACAATGTTGCCAACAGCACGGAGAGCAGGAGTGAGTACGCCCACCTCCTCCATACCCAATAGTTCTACCAACCTCGGCACTACACCGTTATCAACCACAGCCTGGATCTTGTCATTGCTGCCATCAGTCACATAAGAAAGGGCCCAGCAAGCGTCGGCTATGCACAAAACAAAAACACACACAAATAAAATGTCAACATTACATTCAAACCATCCTTACTCTAGTTATTTTTATAAGAGCTAATGTGGGGATTACATAGGGGTAGTTTTTTAAAAAATAAGCAAAGAATTAGTTATGCTACTGTCTATGATTATTTTAAAATAAAAACTACCTATACTGGTGGAATGTTAAAAATATTTATTATAAAAAGGGATGAGCAAGAACTCAAAACATCAATTACACCCTATCTCTATCTTGAGCTAGTTCTATCTGTGTCTAGGTCTCCCAATGGTCTCTTCCCATTGGGTTTGTAAGTCAGTATCCTGAACAAGGTTCTATTACAGGATATGTAACTCATAATTAACCTCTTCCACTCCCTTGTAGCCTAATCCTTTTTTTGGCCTAACTATCTTGTCTTCGAACACCCTACATTGGTTTCTACAGTGTAAGGTAAGAGATAACGTTTCAAACCAATATATAGTAAATAAAGTTAAAATTTCAACTGTGTGATTGTAGGCTAATTGTTTTCACCTGAATTTATCATTCTTAATATTTTTAATTTGTATTACATACAAATACTGCTCAATATTAATAAAATAAAAATAAACTATGTTTTTGTTTATGTTCAAGTTTTATTTTGGTGGTCAGTTATAATTAGATAAAAGTGTGAAAATAATGTTTTAGTTAATTATTTCATGTAGTGTAATATATCTTGTTGCCACAACCTCAAAAAACAACAACATGACAATCGTATAGTAATCCTTAGGGAAGCAATGTTACCCAGCACATCCTTGTCTTGACAGTAGAGCAGTTTGTTGAGCACTGGTAGACAAGGTTTGATGCAATCAAAGGGCGGGGGAGGGTTCTTGTTGCGACACAGGTTAGACAGTGTCCACACGATGTTGCGCATCAGACTCTCCTACAAACATTCAGGGTGGAAAAACTGTTACAACCATTTTTTAAGGATTTGGAATTCAATAAACTTACTTTAGTTTGATAGGCCTGGGATCAGAGCTTTTTTTTACTTAATCAGAAAAAAATCACAGAGATGGAAAATGATTTAATTGCTTTATTTTGAGGGTCTAATTAGCAGACTAATTTTTACCCCCAAAACATGTTCCAGCTTTCTGTGATTTCCCCC
>CABFWO010001393.1:53011-69057 GCA_902155825.1 Timema genevievae
GACTCCTGGCCTATGATGGCTAACATCCAAATAAAGAAAAATCTTTGAGGTATAGATAGCCCTATAAAATCTATATATCAAGTTTAACAAAATCTAACATATTTACCCAAATGTAAGACGACCCCTAATTTGAGACTTGAAATACGAAAAGAAAGATCTTTTTATTTATTTTTAGACACCACAGGAAAACATATCCTTGCGGAATGAGTACATTTCAGCCCCTCCAATGCTGTACATTTACTTCAGTGATTCCATAGTGCCCTGAACCTCCACTGTCTTAAGATTGTTTGGCGAGGTGAACCACTCATTTAAAGTTAGAATCCTAACTACAGGATGACACAAAATTCCTTCAGTAAATGGCCGAACATTATATTATGCATAATATAAAGGCTTCGTACACTCAAATGCAACACTAAACTTTTAACAAGATAGCAGACATACACCTTGTCCTTGGTATCACAGTAAAAACAGACAACTTGTGGCTCACGCATGGCATCATGGGTGACTTGGACATTCGATGCGTTCGCATTTTTACGATACGTGAGAAATTCAAACAATATTTTCATGACTAAAATATTGAAAATACATGAATTTTTGACCTTTATTGCAATTAGTCACTTTTTCGTGACTTTCAGGACCCAGGAGACACCCTGAACTATTACAATGTCCAAGACATGTTCTGCTCTATATGGTCAACTATTGACATTAACTTAAGTTGAACTTGGCCTTTCCACAATGAAAATTAACTAGATTTGAAAATCCAAGTCTTGAAAAAATAAGTTTTAGAATACAAAATTCATATGCCAAGTGTCACCACGCTAATTTATCGGCAACTAATGAAGTCGTGAAGCTGTTAAAAAGTACCGCTATATTGGGTTTGCTGTAGTACTTTATAGCGATATATTTCGATAGTAACTATTTGATATATTTTTCCGAACACTTTGTGAAATATCGTGAATGATAAGGCGTGTAGTTGTATTTGCGTGTTTAGAATGTTATGAAAATGCACTAGACATCTAGTCTGACTTGTTACTTCCTCTTTTATATTGCGCATCGGCGTTAATTGCAGTGTTTAAGTAAGCCTCTTATCAACTCTTTAACAAATGGATCAAAGCTATCAACTGCGATTTAGATGGGGGAACGATAATGGTGGTTAAAAATCAACCAGTGAATTTTCCGCCGCCATTACTGCATTCCTTCGATAAATCACACGGAAATGTTGGTTGTCTCAAGCCTACAACAGTGTGGAAAACATTTTACAGTTCATTTTTAACTATAAGATTGTTTTCTGTATTTATTCGTTGCTTTACCATCTATTTAACAGTTTCAAGTTTTTAGTATGGTTTTTGAGCCAAGAAAGCGGCCAACATGGACTTCCTTGGCATAATACATTGTAATTGATAAAAACACAAAAAATTGTTACCATGAAAATATTTTAAAACCAGAAAAATGCTGGTTTGTGTTAGAATTTAAACATTACAAGTACATGCCTTTTCTTTGTAAAATAAACATATCAGTATTATACCACATAAACATGTTGACCTTACACCAACATTTTTCTTCATGCGCGAATATAAGACGATTCCCGACTTTACGAGGACAAAAACTGAAAAGAAGACTCGTAAATACGTTAGTTGTTTTGGATCTGTAGTCAGGGACGGACAGACTTGTAAAATCCACTTTTTTGGGTTTGGTTTCTCATAAAGCTTAAGATTCACCAAAATCTTATGAAAGATTTGTTTGTGATTACAATACTTTCTCTTGATATGAGAAAGTAAAGATGCGAACCCATTTTTAAGGCCATTCTTTCACTACCATAGATTACTCTCTTAACCTGAAGAAAGTGTATGTGGCAATTTAAAAACATTTCAGTGTTTTATCCAAACAATTTGTACTCTTAGTATTCAGGTTAAGTGTGCTGGCAATAGTGTACCATGATCCTTCAGAGTAACACACCCACAAATACAAACAATAATCATAAGCATTAAAACCAGTCATTTACCGTTTCATGAAGCTATTTGGAAAGCATGAAAATACAGAAACATATATTAGAGAGTTGAACTATAAATTCGCAAGGTTATTTAAAACATGCAATAGATTTTAGACTTGCGTGGAAAATTTTTTTCAGGAAATAATTTCCAGCAAGAACAGGACGAAAAATATTTAAAAAACAATTTTCCGCTTAAAGGTTACATTTGTGTTCCAATAAACATAAAAAATATTTTATAGAATTTAAATCTTATGGCAATTTTATCCTAAAGGAATCAAATCTTTTAGTTAAGAGCGGGGTGGTTGTGAAAGGAAATTTTAAATTGGGTCGGGGAAAAAGGACCAAAAACTGCCATCATCTTAATATGAGCAAACTATATCGGGTTTATTCCTTTCCATTCTTTTGTTCAGATTTTCCACTCCAATTATCTCCTTACTTCATTGCTCATTGTCTCGTGTCTTAAAATATTTCATCTTTGCCTCCTGGGATCTAATTTCATCCCTTTCTCGATGTCCAGGTCCAAGGTTTGGGGTAGTTTGGGGCAGGAAAAAGTCCAGTTATGTGGATCTGGTCAAGCTACAGGTAATCAAGTGGGGTAGGAGATATGAAGAACTGCTCGCATTAGCCAACGAAATATAAGTGGGGTATTAGATCAAAAATCATTGCAGGACAATGTTTTGTTCAAAGTGAACTCAAAGTTTACAAAACATTTCAGGGACCAAGTGGTTTTTATTGATACACAAACGAAGTTCATTAAGAGAGTATGACAAGGCAAGAACACAAGATGCTATAAAGACTTCTCATGTGAACTGAACATTTTTAAAACCTTTGAATGAATTTCCTTAAATATGTAGTAATCCCTTGAGCCTCCAGAAAATGTCCAATGTTTTATTTTGTGCGCCATGGTTTTCAGGGAAATATTGGCTCCCTTGAGTATGTAACTCTTTACACTTCCTTAGCATGTCTTTCTGATTAGAAACTGTATGCTTTGATAAAAAAGTAGTTTTCTTTTTGGATCCTCTTACCAATCTCCATATCTAATGTTCGCTATAAACTAGCAGGGCTGCCACTTATTTTTAACATTGAAATTTCCTAACATTTTCCAGGTTTTCCAGACTGGTGGCAGCCCTGACTAGTGATGGGCTCTCGAATCAACTCTAATACTCAAGGATATTCGAGGATTTGATACTAAAATCTTTAAAAAAAATCTTTGATTTGCTTTAGAGTTCTAATTTTTCTTATTGGTGGTTCAGAAATAATAGAGATTATAGTACAAACTTGACAGCAAGGCCCCAGACCAGTAACTTTAACACTTGACTGAATGTATGAGTGGATTATGAGAGAGAACGCTAACATCTTGTTACTAATTGTATTTCATCTCGTTTGAGGTAGTTTTATTATAATAGTTGGAAGAAGGTACAGGAAAGGTACAATGCACATATATATTTCATAATTTATTCAAAGATTTGTAGTCAGGATTCGACCCAAATGTACTATTAACGTTCAAATTTGAGGCGTTGTCTCACGTTAGTGTCAGGTTTGATGAGTCCGATGAGCGCCGGTAGAGCGTCCAGACTCAACACCAGATCTCGAGCCACTGGACCGTCCCCGGCAATGTTCCCCAGGGCCCACACTGCCTGCTCCGCCACGTGCATGTAGGGTGAAGCCAGTAGATTTATGAACTTGGGGACTGCTCCTTGCTGCACCACAGCATTGGTCTGCTCGGTGGTACCGGAGGCAATGTTCGTCAGCGCCCACGAAGCTTCAAACTGAAGGGATGGACTGTGGAAACGTGCATTTAGTAGCGAGGGTGTTTTGAACACTTTGGAAAGTGATAATGTAAACTTAGACTTATTCTCTTACATAATGCTTCCTTGGATTGTAGTTTTATTATATATAGTAGGATTTACTGCCAAACCTTACAGACTGACATTATGACAAGTTAAAAATTTACAGTGAAAAAAAAATGACACAAATATGGCTTAAGAGTAACTCCAGATTTTTTTTAAAAAAACAATCTAAAAATGTGAGAAGATAAATACCCCAAATGAAAGCACAAAATGTAAAGTTTCCTAAGCAAACATGCTCTTCAATTATTTCCTGGGAAAGTTTGTATTTAAAATATGAGAAATTTGCTATTGAGATGGTCCAGACCAAATATGTTTGTTTAGAGTCAACATTGATAAGATTCATCATTTTATCTATCAAAAGTGACAGCTTGATGTATGGTTATATTAAAATGGTTTTAGTAGCTACCAGATAATGTCCTTCCTACCAAAATCGGGCTATAGTTTACCTCTTGAAACACAAGTTGTTTTTATAGCCAGTTAAGACTGACTTAGGGATGACTAATATTTATGATTTTTTTCTAATAGCTAAATTTACAGCTTTCATAGAAATGTAAATAGTCTAATACATCCCATCTAGATCCACCGAGGGTTATGTTTTTGCCCCGACCCCCTCATTTGTTGTTTAAAATATCAAATTTAAGATGCAAATCTTAAAAAGATTATTCAAATTTGTTTTATAAATTTTATAAACCTTATTGGTGGTTTTAACTTGTAGTAGGACAAAATTAACAACCAGACCCCTGACCAGTAATTTAACATTTAACTGAATGTATGAATGTTATAGTCAACGTATTATAAGAAAGGATGTTTACATTCAGTTATAAGTTTATTTGAACCGCCTTACTTTTGGTAGTGCGTGAGGAAGCCGACACATTTTGGCACTATGCCAGACTCGATCATGGCGTCAATGGGAGGGTTGCGTTCTCGACTCAGCGTCTTTCTCGCAGCCTGTGTAGCAGTCAACTGTTTTGTTTCATCGCTACTGTCCATTCCTTTTAACAAAAATAAAGGTAGACATTAATACAAGCTGTCACTAAGTTACAATTCCTATCAGTTATCCATCCTATTTCCTGGACGATGTTACCGTACCTTCCATGATTTGTTGAATCGACATGATAGGTGCGTTAGTCTGGCCATTGTTCTCTTGAAGCGGGGAGCCCGCATCATCAACAGAGATATTCCGTCTTTTCAACAGTTGATCATCTTTACGCGCTTTACGAAGTTCCACATTCACTTCATTGCGTCTTCTGCGCATCTCCTGGAAACGTTGGATTACTTCAGTACACGCAAATGCGCTAAGAAACTAATGTCAGTGTTTGAAGTGCGAGGCTCTACCAGATAATGGATGTTTGTGATTTGTATTTAGGGTCCAGTTCTGATTGGATTGTTTGGAGCCATTTTCCCTTTAGATTGTATGTGTATTGTAGAGTGTGAGGTTAACACGATGAGATGAAGGAACACGATCACAAGGGAGACAGAGAGATGGAAGGAGCAGATAATAGAAAGTGTGTAAGTGAAAGAAAGGATAGTTAGCAGAAGGAAGAATAGAGGAAGATGGAGGCATTTTGTTAAAAATGACCCGCCCACAGGCTCCAAAGTAGGAACACCTCAAATCCCTTTCGTAGAACTTGGTACGATTATCGTAACATCAAAACAGATTGTAATTTTCTAGATCAAAGCTTTAAAATTTAGGTTTAACATAGAAAAATAATATATAATGACTTCCAAGGTCCTAACAATTAAATCTACATTTTCAAAAATAATTATAAATTTTAATATGTAATCTTTGCTATCATTTTAATAACATCGCTCTTTAAGGAAAACTTTTTTTCCGGGGATATTTTGTTTTTGTATTTTTAAGAAGGTAATACAGAAGGAAAGGCGGAAACACAAAATGGCTTTTAAAATGGAAAGAACACAGTTCACACTTTACACTGCTGCCACTGGACTAAGAGGTAATGGTTTAACGGTTGTGTCCTATTTTTTCTTCACCAATTTTCCTTTTTTCTCTCCTTTTGAGTTTTTGCTTTTTAGACTTTTAGGAAATTGTGTTGCTGCACTTTTCACACTCCTCCTGGTGAGTTATGATAACCAATATCCCTTTGTCCAGTGGCAGCAGCGTAAAGTGTGAAATGTGTTCTCCTGTATCTTATTCTCAATACATATCACAAGTGATATTGGTAATAAAAGCCTGCGAGAAAGGTTAGTAACAAGAAAAGAAGCGACTAAACCAGGAATGAGTGATTGCATCAAGCCAAGGGTCCTTCGTTTCTTAGTGGTAGTGAAAGGTCGGTTAGGATGTGTGACAATCATTTGAGCTGTACCGACCCCCTTAAACTCTGTTTAGAGGTCGAGAAACAAAGCAACTGTGGGAATGTTTCGCAAGGCATCAACTTACGTCAACATTCTTGCCCATGTTCTTGAACGACTGAAGCCTGGTGGCGACGGCATTATTTTCATCTTGGGTTATCAATGGCATCTTCAGTCCGCTGAAACATTTCATCTATTAAAATACTTGTTTGACAAAATCCCTTAAAAATGATAAATAAACTAACTCTGGGTGACCACAAGCTTGCGAGAGAAAAAACCACTATTTTTGTAAAGGTTTTTCTTCCGGTTCCCTTTTAAACACATGATTATGATTAAAAATTATTGGTGAAAGATGCGTTGAACACCACCAAATTTTAGTACTTGATCAAGTATTATTAGTAAGTATTTCTACTCAACACCCAAGTTAGTAGATTAATGGACTCAATCTACTATAGGGTCACTTCTTCATGAGCCGCTACAAAAGAAACCTCTCCTTTCTTTTACCCCCTCCCACCCCACCAAAATAAGTTGGATACGACCTGGAATTACTCCACATCCTCATCGCACTTTTTTGGACCAGAAAGTAAATTATTGTTCAGCTGCGAGTAGAGAATATACAAATGCGCTGCTGGCAGACGAGCCCTGTGTGTGTAAGGGGGAGTTTAAAAAGTTTATACAAGCTATTGGTGATAATTGTCCTTCAAGGGAAATCCAGGATATTTGACTTCAGTAAACCTAAATAATTTTTGGCCATAGTACACTCAAATAAAAAACAAAATATTTTAAAATCTTCTGTATTCTGCCACAACAGTCAACAGCAGCTGAAGCCAAACCCTTCCTTCACCTCTGACAAGATGTGTATTAATCACAACTTGTGAATGTGAGGAATGCCAGGCCTCCACCGTGGTTCGGATCCCACGTTAAACTGTAGGTCCTCCATTTCATCTCACAATCACCCTAACATTACACATTAGCGTAAGTGCGTATAACCCGAACGGGTAGCAAGACGCGGTGCTAATAATAATAATAATAATAATAATAATAACAGCAGCTGAACAGCGGATTAACAGTTGCTTGACGCTCATCACACAAAACAAAGGTCATTGCCAACCGCTGGAGGAAGAAAAAACATTTCTCACTAACTGTTTGGCACTGTCATTGCAGTGTGCAAGATTGAATTACTACATTTTTCTAAATCCAGGAACTACTAAACATAAAAGAGATTCAAGGATAGTCTGGGCTAGACCTGGATGCATCTAAGCACTTTGATCAACTTTATTAAATACCTTAAGTGATTAGATTATGTAAAAAATATGCATAATTTATAAGCTTTCTTAGAAAACACCTACAATATAAAGAAATTAAACATAATTTTAAATACACTTAGTGGGGGAGACGTTTCTATAACTATCGTTAATGATTGGCCTATGAATCTCAAGGGAGCTGCAACCTGATCAAGTTTGGGAACCCTTAGCTTAAAAGAAAGCGACGACTTAAATAACGCAAACATTTTCGACTTTGGACAGAAATTAAACCCGCATTTCATAAAACATAAAGAATTATCCACTTACTCTGTATAAGACCTTTTGCAGCAAACAGGACAATAAAAGTTAATGTATTCAGGACAATGTTAACAAAGAACAATGATTAACAATATTTTAGTTATTATCCAAAGATAGTATATTTACTTCGTCCTACCAAACAATCTTACAACTAGTAAACACCCATGGAGTAAAAGTTCCTTCACAAAGCCGAAAATATAAACCGCAATTTTGTGGTAAGTCTAATATATTTAATAATCCACACCTTGTACTAATATACCCTCTTTCTATAAGAATTTATAACAAACCAGTTTAACTGAATACTTACCAGAGATTACAATTTAGTCTAGTTGAGAGAAATTTCGAGAATAATTTAGTTGAATGTAGAGACAAATATAACCGTCACGTTCAACGACCTCTCTTATATCAGCTAAATAAAAAATTATAGCCAATCAGATTCCTATGTTTCATTTTAAAATATAAGATTCGATCGTGATTGGATATTGTGTTTTGTGTTCTACGAAACTGATTGGAGAATGTTACGATCGTCATTTCTCTTACATGAAACCAACATTTAAAAAGTAAATACGAATCTCACTAAATTTCAGTTAATTTGGGGTATATTATATTTAATTGGCTTATTACTATAATTTTTACAGTATAATAATAATACTTTATGATGATTTAAGATTTTTAAAATGTTATGGTTATTATTTCATGGAAGTATTTTTTGTATACAATGTATTATTATTTTTAATCTTTACTTACTTTACTTACTTGTATTTTGCAGGGATTGGTCAACAATCTTTTTTAGCTATTCCTATTGGTGATTTGTAATTAAAGTTTTTGTTCATGTCAATATATTATTAGCACCGCGTCTTACTAACCATTCGGGTTATACCCACATGTCAATATAAATGAGAATAAAGGATAAAAACAAATATTTTAGCACACTTTAATTGAAGCATTTATAAAATTGTTTATTATATTAAAATGAGGGAAGTAGAGTGGAGATTTCAGGTATTCAACCCCCCACCCCTCCCAAGGAAGTATATATGATGAGTTGAGGCGGGAATAGTATTAAAAACCCACTTGATTGGCCAAACAGTTAAAGGTTTGACTTTTGTCTTAGACTGGCCTGCTGATGACTAAGAGATAGGGGTTCGAATCCTGGTCGGTTGTACTGAGGGTGGTTTTTCCTGACTTGTTTCCCACTCTATTTTCACGCAAATGCGTGTAAATTACATCTTAATTTCATCTCCATCCATACCCTATTGGAGTATAACATGTATAACCTGAACAGGTAGTAAGACACAGTCATAAAAAAAATATTGTAAAATAACTAACTATACTTACTCTGTGGCATTATGAAGTATGAACTCGAAGGTTCACTGCCGCAACTTGTCCCTATCATTAGCAACATAAATTCTATATAATTTAAACAAGTCAAAAGAAGCTACCTTAAATCACAGAAGAACATTAAAATTTATAATGTAAATATTAAAAATGTCATAACATGGAACCAAAGGTTTTTTTAATAACTTATGCAAGTTAACATGTTCATAATTATAAACTACCCTCATCTAACAAAACCTAACCTGCAGGTGTCAAAAAAAATTGTGAAATTATGGGATCCTGAAATATATTTCACTAAAATACAATATTTTCATATTTATCCTGTGATCCTTCCTATATAAGTACGGAGCAGAGTCCAGCCTTTACGTATTTCACACGTCCTGCCTTTTAATGCACAGGTGAAAGAAAATGGGGGGAGAAAGAAAATGGGGGGGGGGGAGGTTCTTGGCCCCTTTTCAAAATAAATCCTTATAAAGTTGTTTATTTTGCATTCCAGAAATTTTACCAGGTACACTGAGATACAAAAGATGTGAGACCAAATTAAACTTATATATTTTTGTTTCAGAAAGATACTGCCCTTGATAGACTATTTTTACTATTTTTCCAAGGGACAAGGTGGTTTATTGGAACACATATTTTGGTCCAGTGGGCCTGAGAAAAGGATTCCTATTTGTTATACTTCAATTTTTTTTTAATATCAACTTAAATATCAGACTTGAAGGATTCAACATGAAGAACAAAATAATCTCAAGAAATTCACTGGTATTTTAATGTTCATACAAAGGACATTTACTGTAATACTAAAGTTTAAATTTCAAACTTAGCTGTATGTTTTCAATGTCTTTCCAATCCACCACTACCTTCTTCAGTGAGCACATGGTCCATGGAGTTCTCCCACCTGTACCTTGATCTTCCTCTTAGCCTCTTAGTTAATATTAGAATGGTAAGAGGACAGATGGAAAACATAATGAATACGTCGCTAGTAAAGTGTCACACACATGAATCTGAATCAGGTGTGAACATAGTGTTGATGAAGGAGATATTATGTTGTTTCAACCAACCTTATGTGACTATTTTATCTGCAGAAGTTGTTAGTAGGGAGATTGAGAAGTTGAATATTGTAATAAGGGATGATATCAATTATTAAAACACTTGGGTGCTTGGTTGGAGATCACTTTGTTAGAGAGGTGCTAAGTTGGAGATCAGTTTGTTAGAGAGGTGCTAAGTTGGAGATCAGTTTGTTTGAGGGGTACCCTAAGTTGGGGATAAGTTTGTTTTATGGTCAATTAATGCAGGAAGTAGATACATGATTACTCTCAAACTATAAAGTACCTACATTATAAAGTTTTTGTTTTCTTCTCTAATCAATTGACAACATTGAACTTGAAACCAATATAATAGGTGTTTTCATTTTACACTATAAATTATTTGTATTTTTAAAGACACAGTTAAGACAGTTTCACTGGCCTCAACTCTTCTGTTTTCTCAAGTTAAATATAGAAAACTGCACCACAGTGCGAAACCTGCTTGCAGCTGTATCCCTGCTAAAGAAACTCACTAACCCTTGGCTCTTAACAAGAACATATTAAAACTAATGTGAACACAAGACAATATTATAAAGATCATTTTTTAACTTTATTATTATGTTCTGTTGTTTGTCAGAACTGCTAAGTTGAGGATTCATTCAAGCTTAGAAAAATAAATTTGAAAGACTTTCACGATGAGTTTCACGTCGAGTACACGGCTGCTTTACAAATTTGAGGCAACATTCCATCACATGGTAAGATTCATTCACAAGAATTACTCGTTATTACTATATTTATCATCCAATGCATCCCCAGATAGACCTACGCTAACTTACAATTATTGGCCTCTGTGTAAATATTGTAAAAACTTCCTAATGACTATATTTTTTGTTGGTTTTAGGTAAAGTAATTTTATTTAAATTTAATCAATTATTAATATCAACAGGAAAATTTATGTGGTAAATGCGTTCATGAATATAAAATATTAATATAATTGGCCAGACTGTTTTTGAATTGGCACATTAATTATAAAAAGGTGGAATTAGCTCATTCTCAACAATGTTCTAGGCGAATTGGTGCAGCTCTGAGTTCAATTGTTAGAAACATAGATCCAGCCTTTCTCAAACAAATAAAAGAAGGTTAAATATTAAACAGGTTCATAACAGAAAACGTTAAGCTAATTAAGGCTTGTTTTAGTTGTTTATAAGTTTCAGAACTGATATTTTCATTTAAGAAATACCACATTCTGAGGATACTTATCTTAAAGTAAGCGATGCCTGTAAATATAGATCAAGGTCATGTAACAATATTTAAAATAGACCAATTTGAAGAAAAGTCTGTAAACAATTTTGAAGTATTAATTTTTATATTGGGTCACGTGTGACTCTTATTAACCACCGCTTTGTGGCTTGGTACCTTCTTTTGATAACCAACCTAATCTAACCACAATATATAGGGGTTATCTTGGGATTTCGGGCTCACACGACCTATAAAATATTACTTAACCCCTCACACAAGTGAGATTAAACATAATCATAGTTATTTAGAAAAAAATAAAATTCAATTTCAAGTGTACAAATCAATTTTTTTGTGTTTGTTGCTTCGAACAGAGTCCCCTGGCTTGTTTTACTTCTGTGATTATATTTATTATTATTATAAGCTAAATAAGTAGCCATAAATTAGGGCAAACAAACAAATTGATACCAAAGTATTTTTTCAGTGAAATCTTGAAATCAATATTGTGCGGTGCCCACAATGCTCTATCTATACTCCATATAATATATTTTCAATCATAATATAGAACACATTTTTATAAATAATAATTTTAGATTATTTTGTCCATCTTGATAATTTGTGTACAGTTTATCTTACTATTTTAGAATGTGGCTTATTTTACGTCCATCTTTCTTTATGTTATTTGTCCAGGTACGATACTATTCTTCTCGTCGAGCTATTTTATATGTCCCAGGAGATGACATCAGAAAATTGAACAAGGCTCTGTCCCTGGATGCTGATTGTATAGTCATGGATTGTGAGGACGGGGTCGCAACCAATAGAAAGGTGTTTACAATCTCGTGATTAGTTCACAAGTGTTTGGCACAGTAATGTTACGATAATATGAATTATTGCCTAAGAGCTCATTTAACCACTGAGCTACCAAGGAATTGTCTTGTGAACGAGGCTGAGTGCGGTGCATTTCCAGGATAGTTTGTTTGCGTCTCAACTATTTCAATAGTTGCATTCCTTGGGTTATTGCTTAATTAGCTTGACATAGTATCACAAACTTGACTAAAATTTATATAATTTCTTTCTTCAACTGAATTGTTGGCCTTTTTGATTGTTGTAAACTAGAAGGTTTACAGTAAATAAACATAGTGACACTTAAGAACTATTTTATTCAAGGTATTATGCTAGTCCCAATAACACATACAACATGGCTACTTATAAGATGTCAAATGTTTAAATCTTGTTTACTTTCCACGACAACTCAGATACTCACCCTTACCACAGCACACAATAAACCTATACCTCTTTGTAAACATATTCATATAAAACTCAAAATACATCCAACGTTGGTTACATCAAGCTCATTGGTAGAGCATTGGTGTGTTAAACCAAGGGTCCCAGGTTTGATTCTCGTGTCATTTTTCAAAGTTACAAATGATACAGCTACAGCTGTAACTAAAAGATTATTTCCGTCTTCTAAACTTTGCTGGTCATGTACAATTAATCGTAAAAGCAGTTGCTTGCCTCCATTGCGTTAAGTAGCCGTTTTAAAAATCTGCTTCAATATTTAAGTGCAGAAATATTTTTAAAAAATCATTAAGATTGTGTATTAAATTATGGTTCTTAAGTTTCAACTGATCATAAGTGAAACAATGATCTTGTTGACACTGAATGATTTCAGGAAGAAGCGAGAGTAACAATTCGACAGTGGCTCGACGAAGGTAGAGCATCCAACTCCATGTCTGAATGGAGTGTTCGAGTTAACTCGGTTGAAAGTGATTTATGTAAAGAAGATTTACAAACAGTTCTTGGCGGAGCTAATAAACCGCCAACTCTTCTTCTACCTAAAGTTGAATCAAAGGAACACATTCAATGGGTATGAATACATTTGATGTCAAATACTGCACTTTCAAAATTCAAAGTGCTCATACAATTTATCTTTAATATTCCTTTGCTTCTCCAGTCTTTCCAAAAAATAAATTGCAATTTACATTTATTTATCTACAACTTCCGAGTATTAGAAACTTCCAATTTAGTGTTATATTTTGTTCCTATATGATCTTTTTTTACATATATCAAGTTTTCGGGTATAAGCAACAAAATAAACCAAAATTTAATAACTCAAGGAACACTGTATATCGCTATTGAATAAATTTGTCACCGTATTTCAATATTTTTTTTTTTAACTTTTCTTCGATCAACTAAATTTCCTACTTCAGGGTATGTAGTTAGTTACCCGCTAGATCAGTGGTTAGTGCGACGGCCGCCCTGAGTTACATAAACTACTCCCTAGTGCCCCCTAGCATATGACCCAAGGACACAATAAAACCTAAAATAGTAACATTTAATGATAAATTTATTAAAATTTTAACTAAAACTCTTTGTTTTAGTTAAAGTCTTAATTTAACAAAAGTGATGAACTTACCCAGTGATACCAAATTTTCAAAGCCTGATAGTTACACAGCATGTTTATAGTTACCACATTTAGTAACTATTCCCCTGCCCAGCACATTTGTAAAGTGATGAATCGGCTCGAAGGGGTGATGAAAACCCTGAATGCAGCAATAACTAAAATTCAAGTTCTGGTTAATTTATCAGCTACTTTAATTAGAATACATGTTTGCAACAACTAACAAAACTAAATCAAAAATATTAATCGTTGAAAATGTTTAATATTGTTTTGAAGATTATATTGAACAAACTATGTATCAAATACACGTTCCTGTGACAAAATAAATTCAGCGTTGTTATACGAGCAGTAGGAAGCCTGGTTGGAAGCGTGCGTGACACCACAGTTTAATTCCAATGCTTTGAAAGACTTTCTTCTACAATGTGGCCTCTTTATTATAACTTTCTCAAGGTCAATACTAGTGTAAGTCTTTAAAATCCATCCTTTTATCTTTGAACCAAAACATTTACGCTACCCAAAAACATTAGCATATTGGCATGAGTTTATTATTTTAGATAGATACTAAGCACAGAATAAACAACACTTCATTATAAATATTTGTTCATGGGTTCAACCCCAGCCGGGGCCAATGGATTTTTCTTGAGCGATTAAAAAAAATCCATATCACAACTTTCTTCAGAAGGGAAGTAATGCCGTCGGTCTCATGTTGGTTGTGGTGTGTAAAATAACTCTGGAAGATGTGTGGAAATACCTTTCTCATCAAAATATTAGAATAGTTCGCTGTCGCTCATAGAAATTCTTGTGTGCTGATATAATCAGTCGGTTCAGAAAGTGCACATTAACTACGTCAAATAAAAAGTTTTCAGACGCACTGTCTCAGCACATGGGTGGCTGCCAGAAGATAAATCTTATAATGTACATAGAGTCAGCGAGAGCAGTGGTGAACCTCCCTGACATCTGCAGGACAGCCGAGCAATTGTCCTCCACTGCGCCCCTCAAGCCAGCAGCCCTAGTCTTTGGAAGTGATGACCTCTGCGCCAGTTTAGGTTCGTACAGTGTCACAGGAGATTGGTGGGGGAGTATTCTAAATATCCAGACTTAACACCCAATCTTCCACCATGTTTCTAATAGCAATAACATGTTAATCAACTCATTAAGTTATTGTTACTCATTAGTCAGGATAAGGTTGAAAATAATAAACACAATCAAATAAACAGGTTTTTTAATCATTTATAATTGAACTAGGTTGTTATTTAATACAGTTGGTGTGTCTACATTTGATTAGAAACTTACGTGCTTCAGTGGCCACATGGTCTAAGGCGCTACTCTCGTGTTAGACTAGACTGCCGAATACGAAAATATCAGGGTTTGATCCCAGTCGGGTGCACTGAGGTTTTTTTCTTTCTAAATGGTTTTTCACTCTCCCTTGATGCAAATTTGGGTGCATTTCCTCTAAACTAAACCTTCCTGATCCCTAAAAGATAAGTGTAATTAGTACATAGGCTTATAACCCGAACGGGTAGTAAGACGCAGTGCTAAGTTATAATAATAATGAGTGTTAAAAAGTCAACATACGTCAACACTTGCTATGTGCTGTTTTGCCAGGAGTGACTCGAAGTGACAACGGAACAGAGATCTTGTACGCCAGACAGAAACTGGTGTTGGTGGCCAAAGCCTTCCACTTGCAAGCCATTGATATGGTGCATATACATTTTAAAGGTACGTCAAGTTTTTATCAAAGTTTCATTTGACATAAAAGGATTTTTGTAAATTATTCTCATGTTACGAATACCAAACACTGATAAACAGGCCCTGTGGTATAGTGGTCAGTGCGCCTGTCTACGAAACTAGGGTGCCTGGTTCAATTCCCAGCTGGTATCATGGGTAATTTTTCCCGAAAGAGGAACTATCCCAGCCATCACCAGGGTTTGTTTAATTAGACTTAAGTTGTCTCAACACCTTTATAATAACTATCATCACATCAACTCATTGCGGGTACGACAACCTCCTCCACAAGTGTACCCTGCTCAACTTTCTGTTCCACACACACTGGCGACCAAATTAGATAATATATATCTCCTTGTCAAAAATACCATAAGCCCAAAAAAAAAACTTGTACCAATGGTTTACAATGAAGGAGTTGGTTTTTATTACATATGGTAATTAATTAGGCTAAAGACTATCATAATAAGAATAATTTATTAATTATGTATATTAACTATCCAAAGAAAGGTTTCAAGATTGCTTAAGTATATATAAATCTAGGGATACAATAAGTGTGTGTGTGTGTGTGTGTGTGTGTGTGTGTGTGTGTGTGTGTGTGTGTGTGTGTGTGTG
>CABFWO010001393.1:72403-88636 GCA_902155825.1 Timema genevievae
TATTTTTTTGGAACATGTAATTGACATTTTGAGGTCCCGCCAGTTTGAGTGTGACGTACGATAATATTGTCATAGTATGGACCAATGGAAGAACATTTACATAGCGTTGACACAAACACACCAACATCAATATTTGTCAACATTCATACCTAGTACATACAAAATTGCTTTGGTAGACATATTGATAAATAATTGATATGAACATTGTAGAAAAAATATAGTATACCAGTGAATATAAAACATTCTTAGGAAAATATATACAAAGTACTGTAATATGGTTATTTAAAAAATTTGAACATTACAGAAAAAATGTATTATTCATTTATAGCATGGACATTTGTGTTATTGATTAGGTTATAAAAGTTTGTCAAGAGTTGAGCAGGTTTATGTTATGTGATTGTTTCCACAGGGAGCGTTTGTTTACAAAAGAAGTATGATAGATATGCCACTGTTGCGCCAAGCTGAGAACATAATCAAGTTGGTTTCATCAAACACGAGAGTGTGATACTGCGCACCTCGTGGAGGAGTTAATAACATCAGTGTTCAGTCTATCTGTATGGTCATGAAATAATATTAATTTGGTCATCAAAAGTTTTAACCGCTGGCTTGATACTGAGCAAAATAAACAAACATGAACTGAAAGATTATTTAACAATTTACCACAAAACTAATAAGAACAGAGTTTGTCAAATAAATAATATTTATCTCCATAGATGAAATATGCTACCCACACAAACAAAAATATTTTATTGTAGTTCATTTTCGATAATGATGCACCTTTAAGAAAATTTTAAAATATAAAATATTGAGTCATGTACGTTTATGCTAGCAACTGCGAGAAAAACATTATTTTATTGTTACAGGAATCTTCGCTGTACCCATGAATACATATATTAGTGAACTAGTTGTGTTTGGCATTCATTAGTTCTTAACGAAAGTGAGAGGGATTTGTATATAATTGTGTTTAAAATAAATCTTTGTAAAAATTCTTGTTTTTCATTCAAAAACTTGTCCACTCAAAATACATACATTTTAAATTTAAATAATATAGAATACATCACAAGCAAACGAGTGTAAAATACTGGGAAAATGGCGCCTAACGGCTAATTTAAACTAAACCTTGAAAATAGGATATAAGTGCAAGATAAGTGCTAGATAAGTGCAATAAGTGTGCAGGCCTTTCTCTTCTACCCTCTTTCCTACGTTTAATTTAAGTGTAAAATACTGACAGCAATACGTGACACTTGTCACATTGACGAGTTGTTTGTAGCAGCCCTAGTGTTGTGACACAAAGAACTGGAGCCAATTTTAAATTAATGTTTATTTAGATTGAGTTTATCCCATAAATAAACCTACTGAAGTATTAAAATGCTTAAAAAAATATTTTACATCCCTTTGATTAGATCCCTTAATCTATTATGTACTTTGTGATACAAATTCAATAATAATAACATATATATTTTGTCATCATCTTTCTCGGGAACTTTGAATGTTTGACATCTCTGAAAACATAGTTTTCATCAATTGTTTTACAATCATAGATGGCACCAAATGAAAAGACACTCTCATAAGTCGTATCAAAGTTAATCAGTTGTCCCAGCATGCCTTTAGCTATTATCTGATCTGTACACAGTAAAAGGTTGTCGGTAGGGATATTTTCTACCAGTAAAATACATCTCACCTTAAGATCACACAGCGAGTAGTGTTCTTCATGTTATGTCCGACATCTCACATCCAAAGGGTAACATTAGTGAGATAGAACAAGAATATCGGGAAACTTTATTTGGGTATTAACGAATATAGGAAAAGTTATCAGGCCAGGGCCAATTTTGGGATAGATTATAACCTGATGGCGGGTTCGAGCAAGGCTTTGAGTACAGGGAACAACCAGTTCAGGAATATGTTGAATGTTTGTCAAGTACACAAATTGGGCGAGGGCATCGAAATCCATATTGCTGAGCCACTATTCCCAGAACCAAATATCAGTGTAGTCAAAGAAGCTAAAAAACCCAAAGCTCCAGGTGTATATTCGATTCCAGCAGAGTTAAAAAAGGGTGGTGGTAAAAAGTTAGTAAGAGAAATTCATAAACTGCTTTGTTCCGTATGGAACCATGAAGTATTATCACAAGTATGCAAGGAAGGTATTATAATACCCGTTATCAAAACGGAAGATAAAACAGAGTGTAATTACTTCAATTATGTGTAATCTTAGTCAAGATAGGGTGGACTATATAGAATGAGCTCAAGAGAGTAAGTGCAGCAGTGAACTTTTGAGTTCCTCGTCCCATGGCGCGAGCATTCACAAATATCCCTACCAACTCTGTCCGTTACTGCAGTACAAAACTTTGGTACAAGAAAACAAAATACTAAAGATACAAAAAAAAATTGATCATTATTAAAAATATTAGTTATTAATAAGCAGATATAAAAATATTATTTTAGTTTAGACAAAATTATAGAGATTTTAAGATTTATGACTCATGTGGACTAATATATTACGAAGGAAATTTCTAATCTAGTCATAGTTTTCAAAAGTTTCTTAAAATTCTCACTTTCATATCCTCAAGGAAGCACAGATGAATGAAATTGTCACCATACAATAGGAGCACAGTATTCTTTTGGAAGTATTTACATTCTTTTAGGGGTGTGAGAAGATACTAAATCTTTGACTTCACTTCATATATTTGTCAGCATCAACTAACATTTTTTTATTTATTTTTTACTTTTGGCTTGAACAATTATTATAAAGATTCATCAATTAAAATATATAAAGTTAAAATACACTTTTATTTGCAAGTTTTGACATTTTGTACTATTTGTACCTCTTTGTTTGCCCTAAAAGGTATCAGTCGTCCCTTGATGTATTTAACTATGATCCTAAGCTATTCCATAGTGGAATAATTCAAGGTTAGCTTGCTGCCCTACAGCGAACGGGTGTACTGTACGGCCACAGCCTAGAGAGCCACACATGGCTGTTCAATAGTAACATGAATGAAATTGTTATGTGTGGCAGCCATGCGTCGTTAGAATTTCTTACTTACTGATATAGGTATTAAATACATTTCACAAAATCAAAAACTTTGGTGCGAAGTTAGAACTATGGTTTGCTCAAATTACTAATGATTTGAATTAAATGTTACCAAATGTTAAAAATAAGCAAGCAGAGAAAATAAACTTCAACCTTTAATTTTGGAACATTTTAAGTTACTTAAGGGGGAAAAAAAATAGTGTGTACTTTCCTAATTCTGACTTAGTGCACAGCCGTTGGGCTGGATGCGTAGTACATTTTCTGCTGCCAAAAAATAGTTTAACATTTTAAAATAATTATATTTAGTGCCTAAAGTTTATTTTCAATATAAACAGTCTTTTAAATATTCAAAATTCGATTCAACTCTGAGAATATTAACTTCACCTCAAATTTTAAAAAGTTGACTTCACACACCCCTACATTCTATAAACATTATTTTATACAACTTTTAACAATCAAATTAATTCAATACTAACTTTTGGAACAGTTCTATACAATCAAACAGTAAAAAAAAAAGAAGTATGATGCTGCCATACATTTTGGAACATCAAGTAACACCATTATAAGATACATTAATTACATTTATAATGTAAGCACACAACAAGTAATCTTAGCCTGGAGGAACCATGTAGAACAAATATTACTGAAAAGTAACAAACAACACTATTATTTGAAGAGTATGAACTAGGGTTACTTTAAACAGGTAAACAAGGATAGTCCAATCTGTGTTCTACTCTTGTCTGCTGATGTACCCTGAAATTGTCATAATTATGTGTTTTAGTTGTGAGCTTTGGGGCCTACTAAGCTAAACTTATTCTTTAAACGACAAATTGCTAACAAAACAGTAATTGCAGATTTTACATAGACTTTACACTTCCCTTTCTTTGGACTTCACGTCCACACATGCGACGTCATTGCAAGCTGCTCCTCGTGATAATGCCCCAAACTAGTTTACGGGATCAGCTTGTCCTATAAGAGTGCCGACTCCATAGAAACTTACCTTGCTTGGTTTCACTATGGTGTAGCTTATAAGATAGGGTCATAGTGTAATTAGTCAAGGTAAGACTTACATTTCAGGGTAAACAGAAGGTATATGAGTAAACCAGCTTTCTAAATTATTTGTTAAAAATAAGTCATTATTTTAACAAAACAACTCAATAAAACAATTGATTGTCGATGTTAATATATATTAAACAAATATGGAATTTTAAAACCTAAGACATCATCAAATCTGAAAGTTTAGTTAAAAAGTAAGATGTGGAGAACGATTTAATAATAAAGAGAGAGAGAGAGTAACTACCTACATGATAACTCCAAGCAATTCAGTTACCTTTTATAACTCCAATAATTGTGTGAAAAGAACACCACTCTAACCATATACCTATATTTACATTTCATATGTACACAAATGACAGTAAGGCACAATAACTATACATAAATCACGCACAACGTAGTATTCATTCACAGTTTTTTATGCAATACCTACAATTAATGTGGCTCCAAACCGAAGTTACATTTTGTTGAAAATATTAATTGTTTAGACTTAACAAGCACCTGTAATCTTGTTTTGCTAAAACTGTTTGTTAACTAAAAATATATGGTTTTAACCGACTGTTTACAAACTAAAGTGCAAAAAGATAATTCAAGTCAAATCAAATTTCCAGAAGAAGGACAAATTAATATAAAAGTTCCAGAGCGAGTTCTGACCCAGATAACGCAGGAATGTGTCGACCAATAGTTACAAAACAAGGGCATCATAAAGCGGGGAAGTTTTGGGTCCTGTTGCCTGGTTGTTGCTCCCACGACAAGGCAACGTTAACTCTGGTCGCCAGGAAGATGCAAGGAGCAGCCAGTGATCCTTCGATACAGACACTTCCAGGATATGAGCTCAAGGAGTCCTGGTAGGACGGACTGAACGTCTCTGTGGTCCTGCTGTGTGATTGGTTGAATGTGAGACTGTCGAGAAGATCTATCTCCTTCCTTACTCTGTTGAGTTGTGAACATTTCACAAGTGTATTATAGTGTATACAAATATACAACACAGAACATTTCACAAGTGTATTATAGTGTATACAAATATACAACACATCAGGAAACATCACCCTAGTCATTAATACAGCAATCATACACCCAATTCAATAACAGAAGTGAATGATGGATGGAGAGGAGAGAGAGAGAATGAAGGAGAGATTGAGGTGGTATGGGCATGTGAAGAGGATGGAAGAGGGGAGGATAGTCGAAATGTAGGAAGACCCAGGGACAGGTGGAGGAAGAGAGGTGGTAGGAGGAACGAAGTAAATGGAGATGCTAATGTTCGAGACAGGCTGTGCATGATTATGATGATTAAAATCAAGGGAATTGGAACTAAAGAATTGAGGCGGAGTGGAGTGGTTTCTTGAGTGACCCTACGGATGGACTTACCAGAGAAGATACCGATTAAATACATGAAACAACGTGAGTTGCAACTTATTCCTATCTCTTATATCTGGAAGAAGGTACAAGAAAGAGAAATAGAAACATATAAAGGGGAACAAACTCAATATGGCTTTTACAATGAAAAGAACACAGTTCACACTTTACACTGCTGCCATTGGACAGAGGTAATGGCTGCCTCTTGAAGAAAATCGATCTTCACCGACCAATCCCCCGACCTAGGTTTCATTCCATCGGAACTCATCAGGAGGGAGTGTGGAAGGATCAATGAGACTTCCCTTCCTAGCAGAGGTTTTCCTTATAGAGATATATTCTCTACGATACTCTGAGTAACTTCAACCATCACGTTTTGACAAGACGCAAGCACACCTAACTTTGACGCAGGAAGGCGGTCATTTGTTCATAGATGATTGCAATGGAGATTGTTTTAATGATGTTAACTATATTTTAAATATTCACCCTCCACATACAGCTCCCTATATTAGATAAATTGCTTTTACTTGGACAGACAAAAACAATCCTGTGATAATCTCCACTTTCCTCCCCAAAAATGTAGTCACCAAATCACCGATAAGGAAATAAAGAGTTGACTGAACATGCTAACAATAGGTTTGGAGCCACTGTTCTAACACATTAGTTGATTACATCACTAATTACATATAGTGTTTATTAATATATTTTAAATGAGGATTACTTTAAACATGCTATACAAAATGTTGATAATGTTCTTTGTGTCAAATGTTGATATAAATAAGGTAACCAGATCCTCAAGCTGCCAATGCCCGTTATAATAAATGAAGCAATATAACAAATTTATATTTCAATTACGTTAATATTTGCGTGATGACTTTTACTCCAATTAAGAAATGAAATTATATACAATCAGAATTTAAATTAGCCCTAGACAATTAATTGAGAATTATGGCTAATAGTAGGGGTGGTGTGGGCTTCAAAATGTCAAAGGTCAAATATCCTTTGCTTTGACTTCCGGCACCCACAATAACTTTCGCATCTTCTAAACATTTCTTAGGAAGGAAAAAACTTTGATATATTATCAACAAATTTAAAATATCTCACTAAATATGACATATTTTAATAATTCAATAAGTTTTAGAACAGCTGCTAAATAGTATCTTAATGCAGATTAGTGATTAAGTTATGTCTATAGCATGGGAATAAATAGAGTTGATAGGTAAATAAAAGAAAATATACTATACTATATTAAAATATGTAACCTGGATTATTCTGTCCAAAATTAAAATACCTGACAAGTTATAGCACCATGAATGGTTTGAAGCAAAGAAAATATAGTAAACAAGAGTTTTTTAGTTGTGTTATACTCCTCGCATGCATTCAGTTTATAACACACCAAAATTTAGTCGTGGAAATATCTCTTTGGGACTATCCATGGCAAATTTACAAGTACATTTTTGTTACAAAAGATAAATACATATAAATAAAGATAGTTAAAATTCAGATATGCAAGCATAAAAAATACAATAGGTTTTTTTTTTCCATTTACACCTTTGTATTTACTAGATGTAGCCTCCTTAATAGATAGTGAAAAAGTAAATGTTATATGAGAAAAAACAAACCTTATCTTCGTCTTAGTCTTTACTTTGCCTGATTCAAACTTCACTTTGCATTTAAAAAGTGACCTTCACACAACCCTAGTTTTGGTAATTTATATTTTTAAAGTAGGTCTTAAGGCCAAACAAGTTGATGGAGATCACATATATTTAAAATATAAATTTATGCATTTAGCATCCAATTTTGAGAATCTCGCTAATGCCAATACAGGCAGTATTCGCAACAATTAAATTAAGCTTTGCAACACTTTTGATGTACTGTCTTAAGGTTTGGCCAGACTGACGAGCGAGCGACTGGGTGGCCAAACTGGGCAGCGAGCATGTGAATAGCAGATAGCTCTCGATAGTTGTTGACGAGGCGGCAACTAGCGCCTGTAAACTAGACTATACCGGGTCGAGCGCGTGCGCTCTAAAAATATAACCAGTTATATCTTTCAAGCGTGCAAGTTAGGTCACTCGCTCCAGTCTGGCCACCTCTCATTACAACCAATGTGTTCTATTTTATATTTTAGTCGCTTGCTAGCCCAGTCTGGCCTTACCCTTACAGTTAAATAAATTTCCATTAAATGACAGTGCCTACAAATTATCTTTGATATTAACACTATATTATTTATCAGAAATTAGAAAAATCTCTGCCAACACCAATAATTGGGACAGTGAAGCAATGGCTTCCGGAACAAAACTGTCCCAACTTGTGTCTGATGTCTGGTTACCTTGGATATGAATTTAATATTTCTACTCAGTCTGTAATATCAAAGTAGGCATTCAATAAAATGGAATTATTTAGTTTCTCTATTATATCAAATAAAACTGCACAGCATAGATTTAAACAAACAGGCTTCAGATAGAATATTAATCAACAAATAAATGTATTGTATTAACATCTTTGTGAAATATATTTATAAATAACACTTTTTTTTAGTATTAACTCAATACTACTAGGCTTTGTACAATAAAGTTAAACGGAAGACAATTATTTCAACATTATAAACTACGAAGACATAACATTAAATTACTGTATCCTGAATATCATTCACACAATATTTTGCTGATCGAGCAAACCATTATTGATATTTGTGTGCTTTGATTTATCATTATTATTATTCCATACAAATTTGTGCATACACACACAAACATATAATAGATTGGCACTATAAAAAAATACTTGCCAAACCTTTCTTTGAAATTTCTATGTACATAAATTGACATGAATGAACATTAGGCCACATAAATTATGTTTACTGCTGAGCACGGGTATTTCCTCGATGCCGCACATGGAGAAGAAAATGTATTTTGATACTCTAGAACGTGACTCGCCAAAAAACAGCTAAACCACCTGAAAATAAATAAAGACAGAGTTGGAAAGATAAAGTATTCTTTCCACAGACTTTAATACATCAGGTTTTAGGGATTAGGAATGTTATATTTATATAAAATGTACCTGCATTTGTATGGAGGGGAAGTGTAAAACCACTCTCACTACATGCTACCAAGATTCGAACATCAATTTCCCCGCCATCAGCAATCTGGTCCACTGTGAGAGTAGCGTATTAAACCACACGGCCAACAAAGTGGGTTACTGAGATTTATCTTGGGCTCAGGGTCATACATTCATAGTTTAAGGCAAAGTCTGTGATGGACATGTGAGATCATTGGCTATTAGAAACAGAGCCAGAGGCGAGCAATGAATGGTGTTTAGAGATATACAGTGAGAGAATGCTCACCTTCAGAGCGGTGAAACATCATCTAGGCTATACAGGAAGAGACGGTCTTCTTGACAGCATCCCTAGCATACGGGATGTAAGAGAGGGAATACCAGGTCATGGCCAAACATTGCAATATCACAAACAGTAACGTCAGACCTGCCTTGCCCAACTGAAATCAACACAAACATTCAAGTACACTTTTCATTATTCTCGCATTAAAAGGCACCTTAAGTTGTTTGACGGAATTCCAAACTAAAAGTATACTATCAAACTAGCCAAATAATAAACTAACTGTGAAGCTGTTAATTAGATATCATAAGCAAAGTGTAAATCATTTAGAACTAGTCAGATGCTCAAAAACTAACGCATCATCATCATCATTTGTTTCTAGCCTGTGGCCGGGTCAGTTTAGTAAAATGCCTGCCATCTTCCTCCATCTTTCCACCATTCTTCCTCTCTTACTTGTAACCTTACTGTTATCTGCTCTTCCCATCTCCCTACTATCTCATGTACTCTTGTTCCTCCTGGTGACAGCTAACATGCTCTCCTAGTCTCTTACATTCACTGTCCATGTTTCTACTACATGTGTGACAATGGGTACAAAGTACACGCTGTACAACACTTCCTTACACTTTGTCTATCTAAAGCTTTCTAAATTACCCAAATATGTATTTATTTAGAGAACACCGAAACAATTTATTTAAGAGTGTATCGAGAAATAAGGCAGCTCTAATGCATCTATTCACATAAGAGATCTTCTTACCCTATTTAAAGAAACACTCTCATATAACTTTAAATTGCCGTAAGCTTCATGAAACAATTAAAACACAAGTGACACAACAGATTATCATAAAACCTCTTTAACATGTGCGTGGTTGAAATGTTGCGTTGAATTAATAAAACTATGAGATACGTACCCCAACAGCTGCAAACAATGTGAGGCCAAACAAAACTATCACTAATATGGTAGCTATTACTCGTGTCGGGGCAAACATCTTCTTAACTTGATTAAACGGGCCCATCAGGAAACATGTGCTGAAAAGATTAAATAAAACACAAACCTCAAACAAAGAGATTAAATCTAATCACATATCATTTTCATTTTATTTACTTGGGGTATTTAATGTGCATTTTCAGAACCGACTGATTAGATCAGCTAACTAGAATTTCTATGAGCTAGAGCAAAAGGTTTTACAAATTTTTCCAGGAAAGGTATTTTCCATAGCCTCCAGGGTTCTTTTACATGCCACGATCAACATGGGACCGACAGATTAACTACCACTCCAAAGGAAGGTGTGCTACAGATTTTTATTAATTAAGAAACATTCATTGACCCTGGCTGGGTTTAAACCCACAAACATTGAGTTCTGAGGCGAATAATTTACCCCAATACCACATATAACTATTTGTAAACATTAGTCTATTTTCTTCATCAAATGATATCTTCCCTCATTTCTAGACCTAACTAAATACTTCTACAATAATTTATTTTAATTATAAATTGTAGAATATTTATACCTATGAACCAAAAGGCAGAAGTTCAATACCAATTGGCTATTAAGGAGTTTTTCCCCTCCACTTTATGATGTTATATCTGCTCTAAGTGTAATCGAGTACAAGGTTATTATTTATGGTTCATCTTATCTTGTTGCATTTTACTTTCTTCTTACCTTCCAATTGAAATGATGTTTCCGAGTGTGTAGAAAACCGCAAACATCACCATTCCCTTCCCCAAAAACATGGACAGTGATCCTAACAAGGAGCAGAGGATACCGCACACAAAACAGATTATGAAACCTTTAATCCGAGTTGACCAGCTAAGGGTTGTCGCATCCATCAACTGAAACAACATGTTGTTATTACTAAACACCATCCGAGTAGAACAGTGCTTGCCTTCAGTGTTTTAGATGTAAGGATAGATGAGATATCCAGAGCCCGTCTCACGACCAATGATACAACTCTAGTGTCCTAATATTGAAGTACGCATCAGAGACCTAGGGGATGAAGGATAAGACAGGATAAAGACTAGGAGAGACAGAGAATGAAGGAGAGATTGAGGTGGTATGGGCATGTGAAGAGGATGGAAGAAGGGAGGTTTCTCAAACTGAAGTTGGCAGGCAGGAGGAGGACAGGTGGAGGTTTGTGGAGGGGAGTGGAGGAAGAAAGGAGGTGGGAGGACAGAAGAATGGCTTATGTTCGAGACAGTGGCAAGAAACTATGCATGATGATGTCTACACCCAAACCAGAAATCAGATCAAAGTGTGGTTTTTCTTCTTTTGGGTTGACAACACCAATTTTGGGATCAGTTTAGTAGTTTTGACATATTAAATTAATTATTTTTCAATGTTGTAATATTTTTTAAACATAGTAATAGGCCTATTTCCAATGTGTTTTTTTAAGTAGAACATAGGAAAACATACCACAATACAATATCTGGCTCGAGCTGTGTAAAACCTGCCTGAGTTAGGTGCTCTCCGGAGGGGTGGGACGGGATTTATTTTAGCATCACATCTTACTACCTGTTCAGGTTATACACTCATGATCTAGGGATCATAAATTAAAACCACAGTGAGTAAACCCGACAGAGATTTGAACCTTAATCTCCCCAACATTAGCAGTCTAGTCTATCACGAGAGTAACGCCTTAGAATATGTGACCACCAAAACAGGTAAAAGACGTTGTGTTTGTTGCATGGTTGAGGTGGATGTTTCTCTCGTGTTTTTGACTATTCTTGGTTACATCCTCGGAGGGAAATGGAGTCTGTTTAAGCTTTATGTTGTTTGGATTAATACACAAGGTATAAAGTGATTAGCGACAAAACCTTGTTTCATTTTGTTTACTCAGTGAACTGTACACACCCTGTCATTGTCTTACAAAGTACACATGTGATGGTAATAGAATGACCTGACTCGCTCTCTTACAGGCGACAGACATTACCGAGAAAACAACGTGGAAGGTGTCTCGACAAGTGTTGTATGTAGCGAGGAGTAGAAGAGGAGCAATAACACGAGCGAAGCAACTACCTCGGCAAGGTACACCACAGGACACTTTCCATAGGTCCACCCAGAACCTGTCATGTTTTCTAATTTAATATACTTAAAAAAATTAACTGTTATTGTGTGTTCATGATATTAGTGTAAACATTTTTATGAGGGTACCACAATATGCATTTTTTATGTTGCAAGGGCTTCTTCTGTCCAAAAAGTTTGGGAACCCCTGGACTATACTGCCGATGATGGGGAGAATGGGGTCCAAATCCCTGTTGGATGAACCGTGGGTGACTTTCCCCAAATAGTTTCTCCCTCCCCGCCAATGAAAACGTGGGTAAAGTCCTCTGAACTATACCTTTCTAATTGCTAATCAATTGGTGTACATATGAGGCGGATAATTCAAACGGGTAGTAAGACACAGTGCACAGTTGTTCTTTTATTATTAATTGCCTTGTGTAGGCCTAAGGGAAAACATAAAAAACACATGCTGTTTATTCAGTTGTATTTACACTAGCAAGGGGAAACATTAAGTCATATTTAAATGAGAGAAGACTTCTTACAAAAAAATTATCGAAATAATGCCTGGCTACAACATTTAACAAAAGTCATTAAATTTGGGATATAAATAATTAATTTGTAAACGTTATGAAATAATCTACCTGAGGCATAATTCCAGTTTCTTCTTCGGCGTCATCGCCACTCAAAGCTCGTCTTAGCTTATCCATTTTTTAACTCGATTTTAGACTGATTAGATTCTCGATTATGGTGAAACCTGTTGTCAAAATCTTTTGACGTTTAGCCTTTAATCTGTAACAAATATATTGTCTTTAGAATAGTTTCATCTCAACATAGTAATATCGAAATTAAAAAATAATAATATATATTATATATTAGTACCGTAGTTAAAATTACACCGATGTAGCGTACACATACAACAATTCACAAATAATAATAGGTGTTTCTAAAGAAATGAAAATTTTGATTTGATGACCAACTTCACTTGACGCATTTCATTATTTTGTTTATTTTATATGTTAATAAAAAATTCCCAAATCCCAATTATAAATGTCAATTTTATCTCATTTATTTTTAAGTGATAATAAATTAAACAATACCATTTTTTTAATAATAATAGCTTAGATTTAGATTTAATCAATTCAAAAATTTAGAAACAAAGAGGAAAAATTATATTTCACATCTATTAACTAGAAATATTGTTTATTGATATTGGCACCACTTGAACTATATAACTAGTAAATTATTATTATTACTACTACTATTATTAATAATATATTCTGTGAACTAAATTTTGAGCTGTCGTCTGATGATTATTGTACATGAGAGAAAACAAAATCTTAAAATAATTATTTTTATCCTATACACATAGGGTAAAGGTGTCTTTTGTACACTGTAACCTACTGTATAGAATAACCTTGTTACTTTTAATCTTTAATCTATCATTATTATGATCTATGCAAGAGAAAAATACTTTATGATTCACTTGAAAAGTCACTTTCTTCATAATGTATCTTTTGAAAAATAAAATTAACCTAATATAAGAGGTGCCTGTATTGTTAAATCAAATTTTATTTTGATTTTTTATTGACATCAATATTATGGTAGACTTACGTCTCAGTAACAGAATCAAAAATATAAAATTTCTACTTTTTTCAATCATGTTTACAATCGTAGTATTTGGCATTAGAAAAAAAAACTCGTTTATCACAAACAAGAATGGTATTTCAAATATTAACAGAATTGCTATCAAAAGTACAACATTTTCCTTTTATTTTCAATTATAATATATACCGGTATGCTTTAGATAATATACTAATCTTATTCTTATAATTAATCTAGTAAATTGCTGTTATTGAAAATTGGATTCCTAATAATGCAGTTCTTTCAAATGAAATTGAATTTTCAAAAATCGTGGTCATTGACGCTCAAAAGAGAAAATTCCTTTATGGCAAACAAGAATGGCATTTCCATTGTGAACCAAAGACTATTCTCTTTTTGCTGTTTCTACTGTTCTTTAGGCCTATATCACACTAGGATGCCATGGCAGCTCTGCCAGCAGGGGTGCCGGTTACAGAACAAAGAAATCAATGGTGTATCACACACCTGACATTACTGCCAATCCGGGTGACAAGACATTACTAGTGCCAGCGCTGCCATACCATAAGAATACATAGAGTCAGGTCAGGGTGGGCACTGGGAAACTCCACAAACGACAACAACGCTGCATTGGCATCTTAGTGTAATATGGGCCTAAATTGGCTAGAGCCTATCCTCGCATTTTTATTCGATTATGAGTCTGACGTTCATTGGATACCTATGTGCATCGCAGTATTATAGTATTACTATATTGGATGTACATAAACACACACCTTTTAAAGGACCAAAGCGTGACGCTAAAGTTTGTTCATATCTGTTACGATATTGTATTTTTACTATCATCTGTATCTCCTAAGAGATTCAAAATTTTGCCACATTGACGCCTCATGCATTTTCACTAGCGCCATCAACGTCTAAGCATGGTGCCTATACAGAACTCATTTTAATGTATAAGTGCCCAAAGTTATATGAATAAACTTCATAAATTTATTAATTATATAACACAAGACGTGTTATAATTTTCTTCATTTTATTATTTAAATATTAGTAAGTCAATATCATAGATAAACGTCACACAAACCTAATGAAAAAACAAGTATCATTATCTTAGATGCCTCCATTTTGCCTTGATAGTAAAGAAATTTTATATTAATCCGTGTCTTGTAAAGTTTATGTGTTTATCATTTTCTTTGCTCTCTCGTTGTATTTTGGTAATTTGTTTATTTACTAACATATTTTAGTTTACATTCAATGGAAACTATACTGGAACAACAAAGGCGCTATCATGAAGAACGGGAACGACTTTTGGATGCGATGGTGAAAGAAATGCTTCATAAGAAATCAGGAGTAAGTTTTTATCCACCTTTTAAAATATGTTCCAAATGATAGGAACTAAGGTCACGTCAAATTCTGACAAATAAAGAAAAATCGGGTGTAGTACGCAAATGATTTATTTTTAAAACAAATATGTTCACGAAAATAACATTACTAAACAACGCTATAAATTGCATTTAACACACTGAAGGGAATAACTTACTAATTATATTTTGCTTTAATGGTGAAATAATTAATATGTTGGCCAAATAAAATACCTATACCATATCACGTCATGCTGGCTTCCATTTATTTCCTCAAGTGCACCTTGACAACTTAAAATTAAAATAACTAAACTCTAAATAAATGTGTGTACCCATTCAAACTATTACCAACATTATTATTTTAGACATAGAAGGTTAGGTTAGGCTAGTTTAAAATTCATAACATATTAACGTTTATTTTAAACAAACTATTATTATTAAATAAAATATATACGTTTTATTTAAGTGTAGGCCTATATATTAATTTGTTTTATCTTATGAATTACAAATTAACCCAACCTAACCATGTCTGAGAAAATTAAATGATATTCAAAGTTGGAATTGGTATATACATTTATTTAGGTGGACATTTGCTGGATAGGCCATATAAGCGTTTTAGGAAATGTCGAAGCATATGGCCCAACGATACCCTGCTATAACTTAAGGGCGAGTCAAGTCGTGACTGTCTAAATTTTGACTTAAATAGTGTCTCCCTCCAACTCTAAAGACAGTTTTCCCAGTTGTGTGTACTAATCTCAATTCTCATGTGTGGTTTACTTGTCAATCCTCAATCCCATGTCTTTAACCAAAGTTTAGTCATGGTTGTGCGCATGCATGAGAATTCAAGTATGTTCTAGAAAGAAGAAACTAAATAATAATGTTTCTCATGACACGTTTTAAACCGTGCTGCTATAAGTCGATATTTTAATGTCTCGATATGATCTCAATGAAATAAATCTAACTTTTATCACACAACACAACAGCCCATCTCTTTATGTTGAGATCCTTTAACCTCCTCATACGACACAATCTTTTTATGTGTATCTGTCTAAAAATATGATTACATTTAGTTGTAATTTCAATCAAATAAGGTTTGTTATATACTTAAATATTTAGAGTAGTTAGGCTTATATAGTAGATGGAAAACCATATTGGCTCTGGAAAATGTGGAATTCGGAGCATTTTAAAATACAGTTTGGCTGTACATCCTGTTTAAGCATTATATTTCCATACTTATATCTCTGCAGGGCGCAGTCCAACAAAAAAAATTTTTTAGTTTTTAAAAAATAAATATTTAAATTAAATAAGCTATTTATTTATAAATAAAGAAATAAAATCTATATATTTTACCCAATACTAAGATTTATTTATTTTAATTTAAATTAACAACATGATCATTTTTATGGAGTTGTGACATTTGTGGTCGCCTTGTCTGTGAATCACTTTGATATTTAACTAAAATATTCCGAGAATATTAAGAGGAAAGAAGGGGTCATATTTTTGCATGGGGTGGGG